>SJYT01034013.1:91022-138946 GCA_006410635.1 Cephalophus harveyi | reverse complement strand
CTGCTAAGTTGCTTCAGTCGTGTCCGACTCTGTGCGACCCCATAGAAGGCAGCCCACCAGGCTCTGCCATCCCTGGGATTCTCCAGGCAAGAACACTGGAGTGGGTTCACTTTGACGTTTCACTTTGAATATGTCAGGGTAGGTCAAATTATTAAATAAAGAGTTTTGATATCAAAAAGTCAGGAAAAAAAGTTGCTTCTAAAGAAATGGCAACAACAAATAGGTGATCTACAAAAATCTACCACAATTACCTCACTCGAGGAGAATAATTTTGATAAAATGATATGAAAGCAAGCTATTTTACTAGAAATATTTAATATAGCAGGTGCTACTTTAGTTCCAAGTGCAAATGAAAGGGAAGAGATGATCCTACTATCATAAAAAGTATTAGTGATTTATTTGTAATAAACACCACATATGTGTAAATAGAATAAAGCATAGAGCTGAATAAGAGAATTATGAGATAATTCTGAAGATAAATAAATGATAAAAATAGAGAAGATCAATGATGATAGACAGATAATGTAGACAAAACAGTTGTGGAAGAGCTGGAAGCTTAAGCTCTAACCTCAAGGAAGGAACAGAACGAAATGAACAGAGATTAGAGTACAAGAATTTCAAAAATAAGATGAAATCAGGATAGGGTCTCAATTTGCAACACCCTTAAGAGCTAAGGACTGATTACACAGATCCATCATTTTATCCCAAACTGCCTTGAGTTTTGATGTTTCAAGTTTTGTTGTGTTTTTGACTTTTTGTGTGTGTTTGCTTTTGCGTAACAGAAAATATTTTGGAAAAGGATAGGGTAGAAATAGGCTACAGGTCAGCAGTAAGAGCAGTGCATTCTCATTTCAAAATTAGGAGTGGAGGGGGACAAGCAGATGGGAAATAATGACCATCAGAGCTGCTTGCTGGAGCCCACAAGTCAGCCGAGGGGCCAAGAACTGACCCAACCTGTGAGACACCTAGTGAAAAGACTGTTAATCCAGACCTCTGCAGACCACACAGGTTAAGCTCCCAAAAAAGGTATGAAAACAAACGGTGAGCCTGCCTTGGCTCTACTACTGAGCACATAAACTGCTCTAGAGAAAAACAGCACCGTTTTGTACAAGAAACTTGGCAAACCCAGAGCGTCGACAATGGGCTGAGAGTCAGTTGACGTTTGACCTCCCCAAAACTCAGCCTCTGAGTTTCCAGCCCCTCTGAACCTTGACCATGAGCACATCTCACCAAGGCCTCTGATAATGAAAACCTTTTCTTTGCTATGTCCCCCAGCTGTCACTTAAACTTACTGGTAAAATTTCAGCAGACAATAGTGAGACTGTCAAGTCAAACAGTAACTCTTTCAGTGATTCCAGCAAGGTCTCTGAATTTACTTGGATGTCAGGAGTCCAGCGTTGGCGGACAGGACCCAGGAGGAACAGCAGTGACTAGGGCAAGACGTGTCATCAGAAGGAGGCTCTCCTTTCTAGGGAGAAAGGGACACCTATGGGTGAGTACCTCCCTGCTAAAGACATAAAGTCAGGGTTTATATCTGCAAGATTCAATTACTTTACTAGCTTTATTGATCATACATCCAAGAGTTTGAAGCCTAGAGCAGGGTCATAAAGGCATAAGAAAAGAGAAATACATAAATGTTCAAAATAGCAGAATAATGGGAAATTATGAGGATGAGAAACATTCTAAAGGAAGAGGACACAACACGGGTTTTGGTGATCACAGAGCACTGACTTCAGACAACAGTGTCAACCCTGGGAGACTAGCCAAGTTGGCGAGAGCTGGGCCATGCCCTGGTCAAGTGGGCTAGATTATTTTCCTCACCATCTCTGTCAATCCCAAACTTTTAGTGAGACAGGCAGCAGAGATACTGAAAATACTTAGTGGATGTCAAGGTCTGAGCAACAAGAACAGATGTGGGCTGGAGTGCTGGCAGAGGTACTGGAGACCTCCTGCCCAGCTGAATCCCAGGGAGATCACAGAATTGGGCCCAGGCATCCAGGGTATCAGAGCAGCTTAACAACCAAGACAGAACTTCTTCAATAGTCTTCAAATTTGTGTGCACCCACAGCATGGACCTGCAATAACTGCCCTTTCTGGAACCCTGATCTTGTTCTCCTCCAAATAAAGACCAGATATCCTTACACAGTACCCTATTTATCTAATTTTATATCACCCCAGGTTTGGTTGTCTGTTTACCTATCTACCTCCTCACTGTTTTAAAATGCTGAACAAGCAGTCCTGTTTTTCTCTGTGTTTTCAGTATCTAGTATAATAGTTAATGAACTGCTTTGTGGCTCCATGTAAAGAATCCACCTGCAATGTAGGAGATGTGGGTTCAATCCCTGGATCAGGAAGATACCCTGGAGAAGGGCATGGCAACCCACTACAGTATTCTTGCCTGGAGAATCCCACGCAGAGAGGAGCCTGGCAGGCTACGGTTCATGTATCAAAGAGAGTCAGACACAACTCAAACGACTTGGCATTCTGCATGCACATAATACTTTGCCTCTATTTCAGATGGGAGTGTTGGAATCCTGGAAGAAGTCGAATCTGAGAGGAATTTGTGTGGGCTAAAATTCAGGCTTGCAGAGTGGGAAGAACTGGATTTGCAAGTGGAGGAAATGCAATAATAGAAAGCAGGAAGTGAGAAGGAAATGCTATTGCAGAAAGAGGAAGTACTGAAGCCTGGCTGCATGAACAAAGGCAGGAGTAGGGAGCAAGTCTGAAATCCTATTCTGAGACCAGACGGTCAGGTGACATCAATGATCAGCTCAAGGAAGTTGAAATGTTTCTTGTAGACTGGAGAGAGAAGTGGAAAATTGTAGAGCACAGGCAGATCTTGACTGCAGGTGTGTGACGTATTATGTGGGGAAAAGTCCAGTTATAGGGCAGTTCAATAGTCAAGGCAGGAGGCAGGGTCAGAACTTGACCTTGGCAGTTAAGAACAGTGGGAATGGAGAGGACAGCTTATACAGGAGAGGCATTAAGGAGTATGATTACCAGCCCTTGATAAATGATCAGAAGCCCAAATAATGGGGGATCAGGATCAAAGATGATGGCAAAGTTGTGAGCCTTGATTCCAGAGAGAACGGTGTTGAGCTCAACAGCATGAGTAACTGAGAGAAGCCCCAGGTTGAGGTTGAACTGACAGGGGAAAAGAAGGGCTACAGTAAGGACATTTGAATCTGATGGACTGGATGGAAAACCAAGAGGAAGGTTGTGAAAACTAAGGGGAGGGTTGCAAAAACCATCTCAAAGGTTGAGTCAGAGTTAGGCGAGACCTCAGAGATGAAGTTAGGGAATTAGCTCAAGCAGACTCAAATTTTATTGAGCGTGAAAAGACAAAGCTTAGTAGCTGCTCCGCATGCTCTCAGAGGTAGGCTGGGATCCTCGCTGTGGTGCTCACTTCCTCTTTCCCTGAAACTCTCTGCTCCTCTGTGTCTCTCGGAGGAAGGTGAAGGAGCGATTCCTGAGCTATCTAGCTGAATTGCTATTGTGCATAGCTGATGTCCCAGAGGCAAGGAAGAGAGGAAGCAGCCGCGACCCAAAGTTTTACTCAACCTCCAAAGAATTATATTTATAAAAGCTTTCTAATGGTGTATTATAAATCATTGGAAACAGAGAGAATTTTCTGGAACAAAAATTTATTCATGAGTAAAATATATTAACCATGTTAAGAAATGCTAGATTGTTCAGAGGAGTTTTAATCTGGCCCAAGAGACCCAATATCTCTAAGGAATTGTTTTGTTTTTTCTCTAAGTACACAAGACAAATGTATTGATCCCAAGCTGACATTGTCATCGTTACTGATAATAATAGCACAGATCTTAGCTCGTCAAGTAAAATGTTCTTGTGTTCTGCTCTTACTGGGTTTGTTGTTGTTTTCTCTGTAGTCGCTCAGTCGTGTCCGACTCTTGTGATGCCATGGACTGTAGCTCACCAGGCTCCTCTGCCCATGGGATTTCCCAGGCAAGAATACTGGAGTGGGTAGCCATTTCCTTCTCCAGAGGATCTTCATGACCCAAGATCAAACCCACGTCTCTTGCATTGCCAGGCAGATTCTTTACCACTGAGCCACTGAGCCTTATAGGGTTTACTTATTAGTAAGTTTGCTTATCTATGCTGAGGGTTAATGTACGATTTTCTCTTTCTGAAAAGGATTTTTAATTTTTTAAAAAACTAAATTATTGTAGGTTACTTCTCCAAAGAATAGCAAGGAGAGATAAGAAAGCCTTCCGCAGCAAGCATTGCAAAGAAACAGAGGAAAACAATAGAATGGGAAAAACTAGAGATCTCTTCAAGAAAACTAGAGATACCAAGGGAACATTTCATGCAAAGATGGGCTCAATAAAGGACAGAAATGGCATGGATCTAACAGAAGCAGAAGATATTAAGAAGAGGTGGCAAGAATACACAGAACTGTACAAAAAAGATCTTCACAACCCAGATAATCACTATGGTGTGATCATTCACCTAGAGCCAGACATCCTGGAATGTGAAGTCAAGTGGGCCTTAGGAAGCATCACTACAAACAAAGCTAGTGGAGGTGAAGGAATTCCAGTTGAGCTGTTTCAAATCCTAAAAGATGATACTGTGAAAGTGCTGCACTCAATCTGCCAGCAAATTTGGAAAACTCAGCAATGGCCACAGGACTGGAAAAGGTCAGTTTTCATTCCAATTCCAAAGAAAGGCAATGCCAAAGAATGCTCAAGCTATCACACAATTGCACTCATCTCACATACTAGCAAAGTAATGCTCAAAGTTCTCCAAGCCAGGCTTCAACAGTAGGTGAACCATGAACTTCCAGATGTTCAAGCTGGTTTTAGAAAAGGTAGAGGAACCAGAGATCAAATTGCCAACATCTGCTGGATCATTGAAAAAGCAACAGAGTAAATTTGGAAAACTCAGCAGTGGCCACAGGACTGGAAAAGGTCAGTTTTCACTCTAATTCCAAAGAAAGGCAATGCCAAAGAATGTCCAAACTACTGCACAATTGCACTCATCTCACACAAAGTAATGCTCAAAATTCTCCAAGCCAGGCTTCCACAGTATGTGAACCTCCTGATGTTCAAGCTGGATTTAGAAAAGGCAGAGGAACCAGAGATTAAGTTGCCAATATCCACTGGATCATTGAAAAAGTGAGAGTTCAAAAAAAACATCTATTTCTGCTTAATTGATTATGCCAAAGCCTTTGACTGTGTGGATCACAACAAACTCTGGAAAATTCCTAAAGAGATGGGAATACCAGACCACCTGACCTGCCTCCTGAGAAATCTGTTTGCAGGTCAAGAAGCAACAGTTAGAATTGGAAATGAACAATAGACTGGTTCCAAATTGGGAAAGGAGTACATCAAGGCTGTATATTGTCACCCAGCTTATTTAACTTATATGCAGAGTACTGGGAAAGATTGAAGGCAGCAGGAGAAGGGGACGACAGAGGATGAGATGGTTGGATGGCATCACCAACTCTATGGACATGAGTTTGAGTAAACCCCAGGAGTTGGTGATGGACAGGGCGGCCTGGCGTGCTGCAGTCCATGGGGTCGCAGAGTCAGATACAACTGAGCGACTGAACTGAACTGAACTTCTGGACCAAATATTTTGAAAAGCTTAGTGTTCAACAACCCCGTCCTCACATAAAAATGAATTTGATGTCTTAGTTTGTGTCAGAGCACAGGCCCACAATTTATTAACCCTTTCATTTCACGGAAACAATCATAGCACACTGAGTTGGAAATTTTGCTTTTCTCCCAAGTTTACTTGTATTTCAAATAAAAAGGAAATTAAGAGAAAATGACCAAGCGTTTCCATTCTGGTGTCATACTTGCTCTGAATCCTGGGGTGGGCCCTGTGGCGGTTTCCTGCAGCTGCCATTGCATATTACCACAAACTGGGCGGTTTAAGACAACAGGAAGGCACTTTCCCACCATTCTAGTCACTTCAGTTTCCTAAATCAAGCAGTCAGCGGGGCCTCCCTTCCTCTGAAGGCTTTAGCGACGACTCTTTCCTTTTCTGGTGACCCCGGACATGCCCAGGCTTATGGCAGCATTTCTCCAGTCCGTGCTTCTGTCTTCACGTGGCCATTTTCCCTCTGTGTCTGTGTGTCCATCTGTTTTTTGTATAAGGATCGTCACATTACATGTAGGGCCCACCATAATCCCGGATAACCTTATCTCAAGATCTTCCACTTAATTATATCTATGGAGGCGCTTTTTCAAATAGTCGCTTGCCCAAGTACAGAGGGTAGGACTGGGATATACTTCTTTTGCAGGGGCAAAATTCAACCCACTGCATTACCAGCTGTGTGACCTTGGGCAACTTATTTCATCTCTCTATGCCTTTGTTTCTTTATCTGTAAAAATGAGATAGTAACCAATAATTATATAAATAAATAATACATACAAACCACCTAGCACAGTGCTTGAAACATAAATATTGGTTGTTATTATTTGCTTGGCATAATGCCAGAAGCACACTAAAAAGCAAACAAGGAACAAAAGACAAGATCAAGTTATGACACCGCTCTTTACCATGCACTATACTTCATGTTTCTGTAGTATGTATTTTCCATTGTAAGTTGTATTCAGTATTTATCTCACTCCAGCCTCACCCAGGCTCTGTGAAGTGGAGGTATTAAATATCATATCATACCTATTTTACAACTTCCCTGGTGGCTCAGATGGTAAAGAATCAGCGTGCAATACAGGGGACCCAGGTTTGATCCCTCGATTGGGAAGATCCCCTGGAGAAGGAAATGGCAACCCAAACTCCAGTATTTTTGCCTGGAAAATTCCATGAACAGATTAGCCTGGCAGGCTATAATCCATGGGGTCTCAAAGAGTCAGACATGACTGAGCAACTAACACACACACCTATTTTACAATGAAATAAACAGAGGTACTGTGTGGTTATGTGCAGTAGTTAATATCATCACTGGATCTTGAACTCTTGAAGACAGAATCCAACACTGTCTCTCTTAGCAATGGAGACAAGCAAGTTATTTCCTATTTTCATGAAAAATCATCCTTCCGTGTCAAACATTTTATCTAGAAATAAAAGAGGCGTTGCGATAGAGATCTTGATTTGAAATATATCTATGATAATTAATATGGAAGAAAGGCAAAAAAAAGGAATTAGAAAAGGAGAAAAAAATATTTACGAAGGGATGAAAAGGTCTTTATTTAGAATATCCTTTTCTTTCGGGTTTCATATTTAATATGTTGGTATGTTTGGTCTGAAACAGGTTAGCGATAGGCAGCCTCTTCAGGCACATTGCTTCCAGTCTGTTCCTCTGGCCCCTGGGGTCACAGGGGTTTGGAGCCGCCAGCAGATGTCCCTTGAGAAGCTGTTCTTTGCTCCATCCTTGTTCTAATCGTTCTCAGTGGCAGTTATCAGAGGCTCCAGCCCAGTCATTAACACTTCAGGGAACATGGGGGCAGAAACAGGTAAGAAACAGGCAATAAAAGAGTAGTAAAAAGAAACCGTGTATTTAATCCTTTGCCAACCATGGTGAGAACAAACCCACTTTGTTTTTTTTTTTTTTTTAAAAGGTATTCCTTGATGGGGAAAAAATTAGATGTATAGAAAGGAAAGTACATGAAGGAGTGATTCTGATGTTTTCATCTAGACCACTCAGACTCTTGTTATTAAATTCCCCTGCGAGCTCTCTCTAGAAGCCAGAAAGTTGCTTCTTAAAATAAAAAGAACAGAAATAAAAGAAGAAAGAGGGGATGAGGTAATTAAGTGGAGCCTCATTCTTACCAATTTTATTCTTGAAATATGGGGTGTGAATAATTACTTAAGAAGATGAAATATAAGTAAATATGGGTATTATAACCTCCTTTGGAAATTGGACTCATGCTGTTTAAAGTCGTTTTAATAATCTTGTGGTTTATTCTATAATGTATTTTCCAAATTGCTCTAGAAAGCCTCAAGGCACACGTACAATGAGATCATTCAGCAAAGCTCTTTAAACAATTGATAATAGTAATAAAATGAAACAGCCTGCATCTAATCCTAACCCACATTAAGACAATTTTTTGTCCTTTTATGGCATTTGCCTTGAAGTGACTGACCTCTGGGTAAAAATTAATTAAATCCCACAACTGCAATGAGGGGAAAAATTCCAGACAAGAACAATTAAATCCTGTTATAAAGCACCTTTTTGATTCACAGGTTGGGTTACAACTGGGTCAGATTATGCCCTTGGTGTACAAGAAAATACAAAAGCCATCTTTCACTCTATAACCTGAAGACTTATAACACAAGGTTATCTTTTGTCTAGGAGGATGATTAAATGACTGACTCAAGAACATCTTGCTTTTGTTTTCTTCCTTTATCCTATGCTGCGTCTCAACAATTAGTCCCCAGATGAAGTCCATCTAATCCTACATTTAAAGCATTACAGCATTTGACACAATGATACAATAATTAATTTCCCCAACTCAACTGCTTCTCATTTTTCCAATCTGTCTTCAATGAAGGAACTGAACAATATGTGTCCCATGGGGTGGAGGAAAAGCTATTTCAGCTAAACATTAGGAGACGGGTGTTTCTTCCTGCCTTCAGTACTGGATCTTATTTAGTTATGTTGTATTTCTGGAAACTGTATTTTTTTAAAAGATGTAATTCCCCTCTAATTGGAACTTGCAGTCTGCAGGGCGTATGTCTTCCAGGAACTGGACTGAGAACCCAAGCAGGAAATAACCAAACATCCATCAGGTGGTAAATGCTGATGGGTCCCTGCTGTTCTCTGTTATATTTGAACAGGAACCCGTCAGAGGAGCGCAGTCCACTGGGATAACTCTGTCTTTTCTTCAGCCACCCTCAGGCCTTCCTGTCTCATTTCCTCTCTGCCAAGTTCAGTCTGTCCGCCCTTTTTGCTGATCAGTTAGACCCCATTAACATCATCTGTTACGTGCATGATGTACTTCTCCGGATTATGGCAAAGTTAAAGACCTTCCTTGCCCACCTGGAACAGATACAAAGTCTAACTTAAATGCAAACACAGGACAGCATGCAAATGATAAACAGAAATCACAGATATGGCTTCTTATGACTTCAAACCAGCTCTAGCTGAGCCAACCAAAGTGAAGAATTTAGAGAGGAGTTTTCTGAAAAGTCTTCTAGGAGGCCAAAGGCTTGAGGATGTGTTGTTTTAAATGTTAACATTTAAAGGCATGAAAAGACTGGCTCACAGAGAAGAGGGTAAGCTGAGAGCAAGGAAGAATTTTCAGAAACACATGAGCCCAAGGAGGGGAGCTGTTGTGGGCATGCAAAACTTTGTTAGGCCAGAAAAGAGAAAAATCCAAAACAGGCTTTCCCACGGCCTCTCCAGTGAGCTGATATGCAGATATCTCCTTGAAAGACAAGCTGCTCTTGTGCTGTGTTACATTTAGTGTAGCGGGTTATAGATTCTCAGATGCTTCTTCAGACTCAAATGATAAAAACAATAGATATTATTTCCGCATTGCTAATCTCTAAAGAATGATGAGTTGCTAAGGGTCATGGTTTATCTGGTTTTTTACAGGGACCACAGAAGCAACTGGGTGTCCATGGAAGTTTGTAAGTAAGCAAGGAGCTATTGAGGAGGCAATTCTTGAAGGCCTATACCTCCAATGACATAGCTGGTCAGGAAAGAGCTGATAGAGTCTGAAGGTTAGCTATTAGAAGAATCCTGCATGTTATTACCAACTTGAATTAATGTTTCTGGGCATGACTGTTGGCCCTACAGCCAGAGCAGAGATCCACCTCTCAGATTGAGCCCACAGAATTCTCCATTCAATGTACAGTGTATGTTTTCATCATTTGCTCTTTAAAGATGTCTCTTAAACAACATGGCCAAATCCTGAGTGGAATTGAGAACTTCTCCTTTGACTGCTGCCTTCTTCCCCGCGAGCGCTCTTGTTAAGGATGTCCAGGCTAGCAGAGCAGAGAGACCAGGGTCCCAAGGAACCTCCTTTCTCAGGGTTCTGATCACTGCCCATACTTCAAAACCACATCGTTACCAGTGGCCCTAGGAGCTCAGGGCTCCGCGGGAAGGCTTTGCTTCAGATCCCCTTGCTTGTTCTCCAGGACATAAAACAAATGCCTGCTGGCTTTCATCTCTGTCAGAGAATGTTCTCTTGGATCATCTTCACTCAGACTAAAAACGGGAGAGCAGAGGTGTCACAAAAAAGTGAACTCGCTTTTTTATCCACTTTCTCACTGACTCAACAAACAGTTCAGTCCTTTCTCTGCACAGGTCAGGATGCCGGGTTTTCCTGGGAGTGGGGAGTGAAGGCGTGGGTCTCTGGGAGGGCTGGGAGGCTGGCCACATGTGTGGAGACCATGCCGCTCCTCTGCTGACTGCTCTGGTCTGAGGGTTCTTTGGGTTAAGTTTGTGTAGAAAACAGGAGAGCTTAGCATCCTCAGGGTCCAAGACCAAAGGATGAAGGGACTGCGTGGCAGCGGAGATTAAAGAAGCTTCTTATAAGTCATTTATTATATCATGTTCCAAACAGGTGCTTTCCCCTCCTGATTTCAGGCACAACTTACTCCAGATGACAGTGTCTGAGCAGACCACCACCTCGTCCAGTCCACTGCCCCCAGCTACACCTGGGCAGATATAATTCCTACCCAGATACTAGCTAAAGTTGTTGAATCAATAGATGAGTATTAAATAAATAAACAGTAAATAAGTGTTAAATAAATAGGTAAAATATGCCCACTGGCCCTTTATTCAGTTCAGTTCAGTCACTCAGTCGTGTCCGACTCTTTGCGACCCATGAATCGCAGCACGCCAGACCTCCCTGTCCATCACCATCTCCCGGAGTTCACTCAGACTCACGTCCATCGAGTCCGTGATGCCATCCAGCCATCTCATCCTCGGTCGTCCCCTTCTCCTCCTGCCCCCAATCCCTCCCAGCATCAGAGTCTTTTCCAATGAGTCAACTCTTCGCATGAGGTGGCCAAAGTACTGGAGTTTCATTGAGTTCCTCTTCACTTTCTGCCATAAGGGTGGTGTCATCTGCATATCTGAGGTTATTGATATTTCTTCTGGCAATTAGAGAGTATGTAATAAGCAAAAAGGAGAAATCAGAAGGTAGAAAAGCAGATGATTGTGTTCATTTGTTCTTGCTTTCCAAAAAGAGGTGGGATGCACTGCTGTCTCTATTTCCTTAGAAAAGAAGTCAAAACTGAGTAGATAAGTGATATCACTTCTAAGAATAGTGCCAAGCCAGGTGAGAACCCACATCCTGTCTGAAGTACTGACTTGTGTGAATTCCTCATCATCACATTAAGGAAGGTTCTCTTTCCTTCTAAGCCCCTGGAATAAGATAAGTTAGATCCCTGGTTTTGGCAAAGCATGTAGTCCTACATACAACTGGTCATTAGAGTTTGGAGACCAGAAAGCAAGAGAAATTTTAAGTGAAAGTGTTAGTCACTCAGTCATGTCCGACTCTTTGGGACCCCATGGACTGTAGCCCACCAGACTGCTCTGTCCATGAAATTCGCCAAGCAGGAAGACTGGAGTGGGTTGCCATTCCCTTCTCGAGGGGATCTTCCCAACCCTGGGATCGAATCCAGGTCTCCCACATTGCGGGCAGATTCTTACCATCTGAGGAACCAGAGAAGCCATGAGTTCTCTTAGAGGACACAAAACTTACCTGTGTGCAAAAGAAAAACCACCAAATACCACCCCCCACCAACACACACACACAGAGATGCTCAGTATTGATGCTAGTACCTTTTCTGAGGAGACAGAAATGACTGAATCTATCTTTAGATTAGATTAGAATTTATCTTTCAGAGAAGCCAATGGCACCCCACTCCAGTACTCTTGCCTGGAAAATCCCATGGATGGAGGAGCCTGGTGGGATGAAGTCCATGGGGTCGCTAAGAGTTGGACACGACTGAGTGACTTCACTTTCACTTTTCACTTTCATGCATTGGAGAAGGAAATGGCAACCCACTCCAGTGTTCTTGCCTGGAGAATCCCAGGGACGGGGGAGCCTGGTGGGCTGACACATATGGGGTCACACAGAGTTGGACATGACTGAAGTGACTTAGCAGTAGCAGCAGCAGAATTTATCTTTAGGGAAATACAGATGGTTATATAATATGCTTTGTAAGTCAGAAGAATTCTTAGAAAGAAAAAATAATAATCAATTTACAGTACAAATTAATCATTGCCCCTTACTGCCTTTTTTTTTTTTTTTGCATAGAAGATAATTAAGATGACACCAGTATGAACTGCCTTGATTGTTGACAGAAGTCAGACCTAAGGAATCATCAGTTTCTTCCCATGTAGACCTGTGCTCTCTCACCCCTTCTGTCTTCCATCATTTCCTCCAGCAGACTTTCCCACTGGCTGATGCTGAGTTATTTGTTGAGTCAGCCTGGCGTGCCTTCCATTTGAAAGTGAGTTGGCAGAGTTGATGGATTTTCGAGATTCACTCCTATCTGTCAGCCTAAGAGGCTTCACCAGGCTAGACTTCAGTATCTGTAGCAGTACTTCCCCCAGGGCCTCGGCACACTGGCCAGGCTATTCTCAGAGAAAAAAAATGACATCTATCTGCCAACCATTGTCCTGTGTCCTTACACACTTACGTGCCTGAGGCCATAGGGAATGCTCCAGGCCTCCCATTGTAACCTGGAGGGCGCTAACTTCAGCTTGGTTTACATCTGTGGATATACACGCATACACATAAAGGCACACACCTGCACATGTGGGCTCACAAGGTAGGCTTAGGAAAAAAATCCATTTTACCTATCTCTCTTGTGGTAAGGTAAAGAGAATCCGCCTGCCAAGGAAAGAGATGTAGGAGATACGGGTTCGATCCCTGGGTCAGGAAGGTCCCCTGAAGAAGGAAATGGCAACCCACTCCAGTATTCTTGCCTGGAAAATCCCATGGACAGAGGAGCCTGGCAGGCTATACAGTTCATGGGGTCCCTAAGAGTTGGACGTAACTGAGCACCCACCCACTTGCTTTTTTATTTCTTCAGCAGAGATAAAAGATTATTAGTCTCTTTAGATGGAAGTTCCTATGGTACTCTCGGCACACTTTTTCTCTTTCAATCAATAGCACAGAAATGAAGTCTGCTTTTTGGGCTCAGACTTTGCGCAAGATGAAAAGATGGCAATCACATGAAAGTGATTAGGAGAAATGTTTGGAGAAAAAATACTTCCTTCTAGTTTCAACTCACTGAATAGGCAGAAACACTGCAAATGTGGATTGGCATGACGACTCATTGACTAGACCCTGTGAAATTGCCTCCCCACCCCACCTCCTACCCCTGGGTTTCAGATTTGCATTCCCACAAAATTCCTCCAGCCCAGCTGTTTGGAAGATGGAAGAATATTATTAAGACACAATTTAAAACTCAATTATTTGCTGAAAGGATTGATATTTGCTAAACTTGTTTTTGTGAAGAAGGGCTTCAAACTTATTTTAACCCTGGATGGAAGCTGGAAAGCAGATTACTCCCCAGTGTTGATTGCCAGGAGAGAAATATTTGACATTTATTAAGGAGAGCACTGTGAAGAAGAAAATGCCACTTGCATGACCCAGATGTTAACCAATAGTAGCAAAGTTCACCACTTGACCCCTTGGTGCCTAGTTATTTTAAGAGCAAAGACTCCTGGTGCTTTTCTTGAGAAAGGCAAACACATCCACTACAGAGTGTTGTCACTGAATTCAGTGGTCCCTTGATGGCATCAATCAACAGGAGTTTGGTCTATGTGCAGTGTTCCTCAATGCCATTCCTGATCCAAAAGTTTATGCCTGGAGTCCCAGGCGCTTATATTTTTAACAAGCTTATATTTTTAGGAGTATTTTCAGCTACTATGAATAAAGCTGCTGTAAAGAACATTACTTTACAATCTTTTGGTGGATAAACTTTTTATATTGCTTAGGTATATGCATAGGAATAGAACTGCTTTGCTATGAATAGGTATACATAACACTATAGGAAACTGCCAATGAGTGCTCCAAAGTAATTATAGTCCCACCAGCCAGTATAAATGTTCCAGTGGTTTCTCCTTCTTGCCAACATTTGATGTCATACTTTTAGTCATTCTAAGTGGCTCTAAAATTGCATCTCATTGTGGCTTTAATTTGCATTTCTCAAGTAAAAATTCATGTTGAGCACAACGCCATCTTCCTTGTCACTGCCTTTTTGATTTTCAGTATTTGAGCTACAAGAAAGTTTGTAAGTATTTTTGGTTCATCTTTAGAGTCAGCTCAATCAGGGTCCTGGAATTCAGTTACCATGGGAACATAGATTTTCTGTTATTTCCTCTCTACTTACCATCCTCCTTCTTTACTGTTGACTTCTCGGTAAAATTTGGTTTGGAAGGAGAATTATTGAGCCAGTTCTGTTCATCAGGGCTTCCGTGTAACCACTGCTCTTTGCTTGCCCCAGGGAAAATTATGATTTAAATTTTTTATGGATCTTTGTTTTTGTTACCCATGGAAGCAAAAGGCTTTCACATGTCTCTAGATCCTAACTGGAAGCAAAGTTATTTTCCTTTTACCTTTTTCTAGTTCCTAATTAGTTGACCATAATTAAAAATTAGGAAAACCCAAAGACATATGCAGATTTCCAGCTTCTATTGAAAGTAGGCTCTCTTGAACCCTCTGGGCCTGTAGTCCTTACTTGCAGTGATTAGTGAGCCAAGCAATGGCTTCTCCTTTACTCAAGGTGGGAACCCCCAACTTCCACCCAGTTCTTTCTACTCCTGTCATCCAGCCCAAGTCACATGACCTGTAATTCCTGATCTTTTGTATATTCATCACCAGATCTTTCCATCAAGACTGAAGGAGAGTCCTTCAGCAGAGTTTTTAACCAAATTCTGATTTGTTTGAACCCAAGGGCAATAAATATTAAGTTAAAAAAACCTCTTGCGTGACTGAGAATCTTTTCTGGTTCAAATTTGGCAGCTAATTTATTTTCCAGACAAAAAAAAATCAGGAATAATTCCTGACTTAGGATAGAATGTTCTGCTCTGAAAAGATATAGAAACTTGGAGACTACAGAAACTATGTTAAATTTCCATGCTCTCAGCTGTATCACTCAGAGAAGGCAATGGCAACCCACTCCAGTACTCTTGCCTGGAAAATCCCATGGGCAGAGGAGCCTGGTAGGCTGCAGTCCATCGGGTCATGAAGAGTTGAACACAACTGAGCGACTTCACTTTCACTTTTCACTTTCATGCATTGGAGAAGGAAATAGCAACCCGCTCCAGTGTTCTTGCCTGGAGAATCCCAGGGACAAGGGAGCCTGGTGGGCTGCCGTCTATGGGGTCACACAGAGTTGGACACAACTGAAGCAACTTAGCAGCAGCAGCAGCAGTATCACTGAAGTATCATCTGTTGATAGGTGACAGTTAAACATACTAGGCACTATCTTTGACCTTTCTTTCAACACAACATCAATATATCTCTCAGAAACTTCTCAAACTTAGTTTACAAGTCATCATTATAGGAGCTTCTTGCCATAAAATTCCCTACTCCTAGGACTTTTTAATTCGGAGAAGGCAATGGCACCCCACTCCAGTCGTGGAAAATCCCATGGACGGAGGAGCCAGGTAGGCTGCAGTGCGTGGGGTCGCTAAGGGTCGGACATGACTGAGCGACTTCACTTTCACTTTTCACTTTCCTGCATTGGAGAAGGACATGGCAACCCACTCCAGTGTTCTTGCCTGGAGAATCCCAGGGACGGGGGAGCCTGGTGGGCTGCCATCTCTGGGGTTGCACAGAGTTGGACACGACTGAAGTGACTTAGCAGTAGCAGCAGGACTTTTAATTAGTATCAACTTCAAGCAAGAAGTCCCAGCCCAATTCTTAATATTCTTTTCATCTTCTGAACTTGGGATACTCCTAAACTATGCTTGTACTTTTAAATGAAGAACTTTTAAATGAAGTCAAGCAGGATGAATTCTCTGAAAAAAATTCTTTAATCAAAATATGCATGCATACTAAGTCTCTTCAGTCATGTCCAAATCTTTGCAAACCTATGGACTGTAGCCCACCAAGCTCTTCTGTCCATGGGATTCTCAGGGCAAAAATACTGGAGTGGGTTGCCATTCCTTTCTCCAGAGGATCTTCCTGATCCAGGGATCAAACCCACGTCTCCTGAGGCTCCTGCATTCCAGGAAGATTCTTTACTGCTGAGCCGCTAGGGAAGCCCCTAATCAAAATAGAAATTAGCCTTACACTGGAAGATCACCAGCAAAGAACTATCAGGAACCTCCGTCCATGGGATTTTCTAGGCAAGATTACTGGAGTGGGTTGCCTTTTCCTTCTCCAGGGAACTTCCTGACCCAGGGATCGAACCCAGGTCTCCCACATTACAATAGACAGATGCTTTACCGTCTGAGACACCAGGGAAGTCTTTAAAAGTCATAGTTAGGATGTAAATTTTGGTGCTTTAACCAGCACCAAAATTCATTCCTGTGACTAGATGATCAATTTGCATGACTGTTCTGCAACCAATCAAGAGCTTCCTGGAGACAGAGACTACATCTTAGCTATCATATGACTTCAGCACCAAGCCCACTGCCAGGCATATAGTGGACACTGAATAAAGAGATGGTAAGAAGTAGTCTTTTCTGGATTATGCTGGATGCATCAATCAGAAAAAGTCAAGGAGCTCAAAAATTCACACTATTGCTGATTTTTGAAAGTCATGGATTAAAAGATTTCAAAACCATATGTGTGTTGTAATGAACCTAGAATGTCCTGGAATATGTTAAGATTTTGATCCTAGCAAAAGTTGTGTGGGGCAAGGGAGAACTCTGCCAAAAGAACCTTCTTATCCTTTGTTAACTATGAATCCAGAGCTCTTCAGGAACTAGTGGTCCCTTAATAAAACTTAAGGTTCTAACTCAGAGGGCATTCACGGTCAGCCCATACTCTCTGGACAAGAACAGCAGGGAAGGGAATGCTGGGCTGATGTGTCCAGTAGGACTTAGGATTCCCAAGCCCAGAGAGATGACTATCTAGGCAGCTCAGTGGGAGCAGAAGCTGTGGGAAATGAAAAAGTGGGCAAAATTAGCGCGGGTTTTCAAGCAGTATTCAATTAATTTTTCATGGTGATGTTTTATAGCATGTGTTTTTTGCCTGAGTTGGAGCCACATTCAGTTCACAATAGACCATTGTTGAAGCAGCATCTCTGCTTCTTATTCCTAAAATTTAAATACCTTGGTAAGGTCTGCACATTCTCTACCCATGTTACCCATAGACCTTTTTACTGGAGAGCCTGACATTTCTTAAGTAATGCCTGAGATAACAAATTAGCTCTAATTGATTCCACTTACCTCTATTTATATACTGTTGATTTTGATTTAACCATAAACTTTTTTTAATTGGGAAAAAGATGACTAGAGAAGTCTAATTGAGAATTTTAACAATTAAATCAGATTATAAGTGGATAGAAGACTGAGTTTGAAGGCAGACTTTGGCTAAGGAAGTTGGGTCATTTGCTGCCTTCAAGCTCAGTCTTCTATCCACTTATAATCTGATTTAATTGTTAAAATTCTCAATCAGGCTTCTCTAGTTACATTTTTCTTTAGCAATTGTCAAAGAGTAAGATTGAACTTAAATACAACACTGTTATTTTAGGCTTAAAACTAAAAAATGAGATTTTCTACCGGCCTTACATTTTTTAAATACGTATTAAAGTTGAACATCTGTAAAGAAAATTATAAATTATAGTTCTCTTGCTTAAAGAATTATTACAAAAAGAATTCAGCCATCTAAGAACCACCTTGATGAAGAAATCAAACATTACCAGCATTCAAAACCCTCCAAATGGTCACCAAATCATGATCCTCTTGCTGCTGCTGCTAAGTCGCTTCAGTCGAGTCCGACGCTGTGCTACCCCATAGACGGCACACAGGCTCCCCCGTCCCTGGGATTCTCCAGGCAAGAACACTGGAGTGGGTTGCCATTTTCTTCTCCAGTGCATGAAAGTGAAAAGTGAAAGTGAAGTTGCTCAGTCGTGTCCCACTCCTAGCGACCCCATGGACCGCAGCCCACCAGACCCCTCTGTCCATGGGATTTTCCAGGCAAGAGTACTGGAGTGGGGTGCCATTGCCTTCTCCAATGACCCCCTTGGTACTCTCTAGACATAACCTCTGTCCTTATTTCCAACACCACAAATTACTTTGCTTTTGAACATTATAGAAATGAAATTATACCATATGTATTTTTATGTCTGTAAGCCATATACTGGTCTATAATTTGGTGATAATAAAAATTCAGGTTTATTAACTTTGGCAACCAGAGTATTGAGCCTTTGCTTTCGTACCTCTGTGTCATTCAGGATTATTCAGGGAAGATAAAAAAATGACTATGCATTTTGAGTGGAGATTTACTTAATATAGAAAACTAGACAGATTTGGAAGAGTCGAGGGGGCAAAGGTCAAGAGTGCACTCTAGGAGACCTGGAGATGCAGTGATGGCAGGGAAACCATTGTCAGTGACCTCACGGCTCGCCTGATGGGCTGCCCCTCTGCCCAAACTCTGTATCCTAGGGAAGCTGTCAGCAATGATCTTAGCTCCCTACCCGTGGCTATCGCAGGAGAAAACACATTCTCCTCTTCTTCCTAATCTCACCTGAGTTCCTATCGTTGGCAGATTTAACCCAGAATTCTCCTGGAAAGGAATTCAGGAAAGTGACATTTTAGCTTTCCCTCCTGTGATGCAGGAGAGAACACAGAAAGGGGCAATGACGATGCTGAGCTAAAAGCATCATTTGGCAGAAGTTTCATTCTAAATTAGCTGAAAGAGGAGGATCAGCCTGTGTACTTCCCTCACCGGCTTGGCTCTCTGTCTTGAGGTCCATTTCTAACAAAAATCCTATAGCGCCCTCCTTAGGGATACTTGAAAGCCTGTTTCTATTTTACTTTTTTCAAGACCAGTGAATTAGAAGGCCCTCTTCTCTTTCAGATAGCAGGGGCAGCTTTTTTTTTTTTTTTAATTTTATTTTTACTTTATTTTACTTTACAATACCGTATTGGTTTTGCCATATATTGACATGAATCCACCATGGGTGTATATTAGCTCCCAATCCCGAATCCCCCTCCCACCTCCCACCCCACATCATCTCTCTGGATCATCCCCGTGCACCAGCCCCAAGCATCCTGTATCCTGTATCGAACATAGGCTTGTGCTTCATTCTTACATGATAGTATACACGGCTTTTGAAGATAAGTGGGCCAGTGGATACTTATCATAGGATCCCTAGAATTAAGGCGGGATGCAGCTCATCATATTGAATGAGAACACTTCTCATTGACCATGTCTCTGGGGTGGCAAGAGCATCTCTTAGGGGCAGATATAGTTAAAAATAATTATTATTTACTATGATTTTCTCCCTTCACCTAAGTTTCCAACTGTAGAGGTTGTCCTGTCCTCACAGAGGAATTACTGGAGAGGTAAGAGTTTTGTTTGCTGTTCTGTGCATTTAAGCATCCTGAAAATCTAATCTCCAGAAGGTCCCAGTAACTAGGCAACACAAGACACGCTCCAATTACAAAGTCCCCTATCCATTTTTTTTCTGTGCTATTTTTGTTCAAAATAAAATACCAAAGGCAGAACTGCAGAAATTAGATTTGAAGCTTTATTACTACAAGCAGACAACTGAACTGCACCCCCTCCTGTTCTTACAGAACAGAAATTCTAGGATACGTGCTTTTAAAAAGATTTCAACAACAAATCTCACTTAAGAATAAGATCAGATCTAGTTCCCTGTTTTTCTTACAGAATAAAAGAACATGGAAAGAGATAGCTTTGGTCTGGTGACAGTTTATTTTAACCCAGACACTTTCTCCATTTGTAATTTAGTCTCACTTGTGTTTTCAGAAGTATTGCCAATTCGGATGGGTTTCTTGGGCAAGGACTAACAGACAAGGTTAAACACAGCTGCTCGGGTGACCGAAAACCCTAAGAATCAGGCAAGACCTGAGCTGGTAAAATAAACTCAGAGAGGACCATCTGGAACCACTTTTCTAGAGACAAAATGAACATAAATAAGCATAGAATCAATAAGCCCCCTAGGCCGAGGTCAGAGGCAACCTGGGGATGTGAACTGATAGATGCAGATACTGTCTGTTAGTACATTTGCTACAGGACAGCACAGAATCAGATGTTCTGGCTTTGAATCATCAGGATATCACAAGGAAACATGGTCCAGATTGGCAATGACCCTGTCAGCACTTTTTTGTAATAAATACTTCATTTACTGGGAACTTGGCTATCAGGTTGCAAAAGATAAAAATGGCACTGAGATGCAAGGTCAAAGCACAGTGCTTATAGTTCTTCAGTTAGCTAAGCAGAGCTCTAACTGTGCTGGTGAAGGGGGCAGTTGCTTTCGCAAGGGATGCCTCAGTCTCTAACAATGTACAAAGTACTGTTTAAAAAATTTGTATTTATTTCTCTTTGGCCATGCCGGGTCTTCGCTGCTGCGTGTGGGCCTTCTCTAGTTGCAGAGTGGGGCTGCTCTCCAGCCGTGGTGCATGGGCTTCTCACTGCGGTGGCTTCGCTTGCTGCAGAGCATAAGCTCTGCGCACGAGGGCTTCAGGAGTTGTGGTGCGAGGGCTTAGTTGCCCCGGGACATGTGGGATCTTCCTGGATCAGGGATTAAACCAGTGTTCCCTGCACTGCAAGGCATGTTCCTAACCACTGGACAACCAGGGAAGCCCCACAAAGTACTTTTATATACATCGTCTTATCAGCATGGTGTGTACCCCAGTTACACAGGTGAGGTGAACTGAAAATAGTTTCACTCATGACTTTTCAGTATCTCCCTTTCCCTTCTGGGCAGCGTTAGTCCCCCATGTGGCCTAACAGGTGTCATTGTCATTTGGCTTTTCCAGGCACAGGACATCTCTAGAGAGATCACCAGACAAATGATTCAGTTCTAACATCTTAGATGACAGTCCCTCAGTCTTCCTCAGTTTCAGCCTCTTTAGATGTATACTCTAGATATGTTGTCTAAATCACGGCAGTTCTCACCTGCAAAGTATTAATAGATGATAAGAATGAGTTTGGGTGGGTATGAGACTTTTATACTCCATGGAGGTACAATTTAGTGTGACTTGTTGTTGGCATTATGTAATAAAATTTTAAATGCAACATATCATACCTAATAAACAGCCTATTTATTAGGTATAAATAGTCTATACCAGTGAAATAGTCACATAAATATGCCAAGATATATAAAGACATTCATCATCTGTTCAGTTCAGTTCAGTTGCTCAATCTTGTCCAATTCTTTGCGACCCCATGAATCGCAGCACGCCAGGCCTCCCTGTCCATCACCAACTCCCGGAGTTCACTCAGACTCATGTCCATCGAGTCGGTGATGCCATCCAGCCATCTCATCCTCTGTGGTCCCCTTCTCCTCCTGCCCCCAATCCCTCCCAGCATCAGAGTCTTTTCCAGTGAGTCAACTCTTCGCATGAGGTGGCCAAAGTACTGGAGTTTCAGCTTTAGCATCATTCCCTCCAAAGAACACCCAGGGCTGATCTCCTTCAGAATGGACTGGTTGAATCTCCTTGCAGTCCAAGGGACTCTCAGGAGTCTTCTCCAACACCACAGTTCAAAAACATCCTTTCTTGGGCGCTCAGCCTTCTTCACAGTCCAACTCTTACATCCATACATGACCACAGGAAAAACCATAGCCTCATTAGAAACCTAAACATCTGCCAATGTGGGCCCAGTTTAGAAAGATGTGATGTATTCCCCTCCAGAGACTCTGTGCCTCCACTTCAGAGAATCACAGAGACTCACATTTGTTGACTTGAGAAGAAGCACCATGACATTTTTGAGAGAAAAGGAATTACAAAGCAGCATAGCTGATATAATCCCATTTGTGTGTAAACCAACTGAATCCCAGATCCCACTGTGATCCAGTCTCAGCTCCACGACCTTCACAGAAATGGCCCAGCTACCAAAAGACTTAACCAAGCCAGCAATTTCAGTTTTTGCTCTCACCTTCCAGAAAAAAGTAAAGAAAATACAGCTCCTAACTCACAGCATCATATCTTAAAATATCTTCTGCACCCCACCTTTCTCATCCTGTTCTCTTTCACACTGTAACCGCTCCTTCCCGAAGCCTCTCTCTCCCCAACAGCTTTTGCAGTCTCAGCCACCGGCTTTGCTCCCAAATTGATCAACCCATCTCTTGTTTCTCTTCCCTCTTTCTTTCGTAGTAATTATCATAATCTGAATAACAAGGTAGAAGAAAATGATAAGTGAACAAAATTTCTTTCCTAAGGAGTAGGGGAAAAAGATATTTATTGACTGTGTATATACTGCAATGTCTCAACCTGGTAGCAAACACAAAATTATTATACCAGTATCTAATATATATATATATATGCTGTGCTGTGTTTAGTCGCTCATCATGTTTGACTCTTTGCGATCCCATGGACTGTAGCCCACCAGCCTCCCCTGTCCATGGGGATTCTCCAGATAAGAATACTGAAATGGGTTGCCATGCCCTCCTGCAGAGGATCTTCCCAACCCAGGAATTGAACCGGGGTCTCCTGCATAGCAGGCGGATTCTTTCACCAGCTGAGCTACCAAGGAAGCCTATGTACACACACGCACACACACACACACACACACACACACGCACGCACACACACACACACACACACGCTGAAGTGTCTGTAAGGATGTTGACAAAATTCTTAACAGTAGTGATCTCAGTTGGGATTTCCCTGTGAATTTTGTTTTTAACTTTATATCTCTCCATCTCTTGAACTTATTCATGATAAAAGTGTTTTGTTTATGAGAAATAAACTCATATGAACATGTAAAAATGGATTGTCCTGATGCTCACAGGATGTGAAATGCTAAATACACTAAGTACAAAATATATGTACTTTGAGTGAACTGTTGCCCTGTTTTCAATATTAATGAGCTTCATTGGCTTGGAATTATTTTAATTACTCCTACATGTTAGCAATGATCAGTTTCTTAACAGTCGAACATTTCCATATACCGGCTCATTTGTTATTTTACCACCAATCACTCTTGCTTAATTTGTGAGTCCACTGCACTGTGGCTTGTACAGCATCTAATGACTTAAACACCTCAAACTAACTGTGACCATTTTCATCCATTTGCCCTGGAAGCCATCGTCTTTTCAGGGTCTTGCTGGTAAAGAGGAAGTTAGTATATATATGTTTGCATCCATTTCAATCTCCCCACATTTAGATAGCCCTGATTCTCTTTCAAAATACATAGCATTTATTTATTTTCATTATTTGCAAGCCAGACAGGTTCGTCTGAAATTTCAAGATGGCTACCCGTGCAGTTCCTAAAATCCTGCCTCATGAGTCTCCTCTTGGCTGGGGGAACTCTGAAGAGAGCTCTGTAACACATCACCGGGATGGTCCGCTTCCACAGCTGCTAATAACTACTGCCAGGCAACTGCCATTTCTGGTTCCTGAGAAAGGAACTTGTTAGTCAGACTCTCCATCCAGAAATGCTAACTAGCTTTGCTTATGGCTGGAAATTCCATGCTGGGATTCCAGAAAGCAGAAGGTGTTGCCTGACACCTGTATTTACCTCCCAAAGTTCCTTCAGTTTGAAAGTCAAATAACTCAGTCCATTCTAGTTAGAAACAGCTTAATGCAGGCCTCTTTGTGAGGAGAGAAATAACTGCTGGTCAAAATCCCAAAGGACCTTGAAAAACTGGAAAAAAAAAAAAAAAGTTTGGAAATGGGTTTTAATAGGCTGGAGACAGAACAAAACGTTCACAAGGAAAAAGTGCCCAAAGTAAGTGGAAAATGGCTGTCTTTTTAACTTCATAGATTCAGGTGTTAAGAAGGGACTGTACCCTTTAATAAGCAGAGCAAGGTATTTCTGCTTGTTGTCTTTAGTTGTTTATTTATTTATTTTTGTCCTTCAGAGTTACTTGAGTGGCCCTCAGCTCTGTGACTATAGCTGCCTAAGTACCATTGGCCTAGAACTATGGTGTAACAGGACTCCTTTATTTCTCATTCTTTTAAAGTGACTTGGGAAATGTTTTACTTTCTGGTAGGAAGTTCATCAACTTTGGCCAAAAGCCAGGCTTTTCTGAAAAAAGAGCTCAGCAGAGTCATCTCCCCAGCAAAGCCTTCTCCGACTTTCCTCCCAGATGATTCTCCTTTTGTGTAATCTCTCCTTCTACCACTCCATCATTGCCTTCTCACAGTGCGGCTTGTGATTTCCTGTTATTCTTCGTTTCATGCTTTAATCCTGCGCCCAGCTTCAAGCAGCATGAGGGCAAGGGCCTGACTCTCTGTTCAGCATCATGTTCCTAGTGCCTCTCATGGTACCTGATCCACACAAGCACTCAACACACACAGTACTTGTTGGAACAGTAAATGAATGAATGTATGAATGAACGAATAAGTTGGAATGATCTATTTAGGGTGTTACCGAGCAAGGTAGGGCTTCCTAGGTGGCGCAAGTGGTAAAGAACCTGCCTGCCAGTGCAGGGGACAGAAAAGATGCAGGTTCAATCCGTGTATTGGGAAGATCCCCTGGAGAAAGCCACTTCCATGTTGTCTGGAGAATCCCCACGAGCAGAGGAGCCTGGTGGGCTGCAGTGCATGGGGTCACAAAGAGCTGGATACCACTGAAGTGACTTAGCATGTACGCACAATCAAGGTAAGTGGCAGAGAGGATTAAAAAAAGTCCAACATAAAGTTACCCCAAAGGTAGAAAGAAATGGAGCCAGTGGACTGGATTTGAGTTAGAAACAGAAAGGGAGATAGTTGTTTAATTTCTATGATGTGACCAACACTAGAAATGGTCTTGATCAACCCTTCCTGGGAAGGCCTGTCTCAGGAACTGGCGAGGTATATAATGAAAGAACCAGTCTCTATGAATGGTGTCAACATGGGCCTCAGACTTATTATAGATTAAAGCTATCTCATCTGAGCAAGCGATAGGAAGTGACCTTCCCCCCGAAGCTTTTTGGGGTTAGAATAGGTCTCTTTCAGAGCAGAGGACTTCACCCAGCCCCACTGCCACGTTCTTGGACGACACACAGTATTTGCCAACAAGGGCAGACTATATTCTGGATCAAATCAACACACAAATGATGCATAACCTCCCTTTCTGCCTCTTCTGCTGGAGAGTTTCTGGGCCACCTCCCCTAACATGAAGTACTGCAAGTCCAGTGATTGGTCCTCCACTGGATTCTCATCCACCTTCCACTGACACGGTGGTTTTCATTCAAGCCTGTCCTGGAGGAGAGTGGCACACTGTGAACCTCACCAGCTGAAGGAATCAAAATCACTCTGAGTCAAAGAGCCCGGTCCATCCGCCAGGAGTCAATGCTACTGAGCACACCGCAGGCCACCCTCAAGACAACTGCCAAACTCCCTGACACCCTGATACCCTCAGAATGGGGACGGTCCAGCTCTGTATTCCAGAAAGGTCAGCCTCTGCTGGGAGGTTTTCTTTCCTTCAACACTGTCGGTCCACCTGCATGACTCAGCAGGAGCCTGAATTTCCCTCTTGCTAAGACACCCATAGACACTCAGTGGAGCCGGGACATGAAATGGGGGCGACCGCAGAGAGGAGAGAAGAGGGGCCCGAGCGTGTGGCCCTCCGTCTACTCTTAAAAGCCATGTTGGGACTTACTCACTGTGCCCTAGGAAGCTCCAGCGCCAGGTATTTCCATCCAAAATTAAATAAGGAGTATTTTCATACCATAAATAAAAACTGAAAGATAACTAGTTCATAAACTCGGTCTGCCTCTCACCAGCGCCTATAATTTTCAATCCTATCTCCCAAAAATACCACTTGAATCTCACCAGCCTTAGAGGTTAAAAATCTCCATGTGCTTCTCATTATCGACAGAATCAAATCCAGTCTCTCAACACACCTTTGTCTCATACCCCTCCACACTTCCTTACCTTTGTTAGCCATATCAGTTTTTTAATTTTCTTTTTAACATAAAATACTAAGTGTTTTGTCTCATACCCCTCCACACTTCCTTACGTTTGTGTTAGCCATATCAGTTTTCTAATTTTCTTTTTAACATAAAATACTAAGTGTAAAATAATATATACTTTACCAAGTATAAAATTATACGCACTCAAACAGTATAAGAGGCACAAAGAAAAAGTATTTTATCTTTTTCTATCTCTAGCCCTTTCTCAGAAGTAAACTGTTTCCTTTGGCACATAGCCCTTTAGATCTTTTTCTCCATATGAATCTTTACCTGTTGTAATTGTATTACAACCTACCAAACTGATGAATGCACATGTTATAAAAATACGTAGAAATGGAGAACATTGAAAAGAGAAAGCAAGACGAGTAGAGAAATTCAGGCTACATATTCTACTCCATGGAGCACAGAGCCTTGATAGAGCCTGGAATACAAGCCAGGATTCCACTCACCCTCCGGAGAGCTGCTCCCAGGCCTGCGGAGGGTGAGCCTGAGCTGGGTGTGTTCCTAGCACTCATCGATGCAGTACTGACTGGAACTGATTCTCAGCTGATGAATTTGCTCCAAGACCGAATCCCCTCATTGGATGTGACTCTATTATCTATATAAATATATATTTTCATTATTTTCATTATTATTATGGGCTTCCCTGGTGGCTCAGTAGGTAAAGAATCTACCTGCAATGCAGAAGACCCAGGTTAGATCCCTGAGTTGGGAAGATCCCTTGGAGAAGGAAATTGCAACCCACTCCAGTATAGTTGCCTGGAGAATCCCATGGACAGAGGAGCCTGGCAGGCTGCAGTCCACAGCATCGCAAGAGTCAGACATGACTGAGTGACTAAACCACCACCACCACCAGTGAAGGTGTAATGCACTGCTTTGTAACCAGGGGCATTTTTTTTCAAGACCTCATCTATTTTTACCACTACCTGATATGCCATTGCTTAGATGCACTGTAACGGTTCATTCAAACTGTCTCCTGTTATGGGTGTTTCACGCCTGATTTTCACCAGTTTCGGTCATGGGCCAAACACTCTTGCACATCAACCTTTGTGCTCCTGTTTGGTAGGATATGTACCTGGTACTAAAAATATTGGAATGAAAGGTAGGCACTTACACATTTTGGATAAATATTACCAAATGGTTATTGGAGAAGGAAATGGCAACCAACCCCAGTACTTTTGCCTGGGAAATTCCGTGGACAGAGGAGACTTGTGGGCTACAGTCCATGGTGTCACGAGAGTCAAACATAATTTAGCAATTAAATCACCACCACCACCAAATGGTTATATAAAATTTACAATTACTGATAATAGAGAATTGAAATATATAAATATCAAAACTGAAATGTGAAAAAAATCTACCTCTCCACAATCTCTTCTAAAGATAACAACCTTATGTTTCCCTTAAAATTTTGTGTATGCATATAATAGCATTCTTACATGCAAATATATTATATAGATACTGTTTTAATAAAAAAGGATTATTATATCCATGCAACTTTTCATTGTACTATTCTTTCCTTTGAAAAAATACATCTTTGAGATTCTTTCCATATCAGCACCCATAATCCTACCTGACTCTAGTGGCTTCATAGCATTCCATTTTATTGGTAATTATTTTATTTTATTGGTAATTATTTAATTAACCAGTGCCTTAGTGATTGATACCTACAATATTTCAAGTTTCATATTATTACAGATGATTCTTAACACACTCTTTATAAAAACACACCCATACTCTAACACATTCATTCTTAAAATTGAACATGACTCTTTATTCATATTTTATTATTAATACATAGATATAAGTGTAGTGTGATTATTTATACATGCCTTCCTCATAAAACCTGTGAGCTTGAAGAAAAGAAACATGCTTTATTCTGTGGTAAATCCCCAGGACCGAGTACATTGTTATCTGATAGGAGCTCATTAAATGTTCCATATATGAATAAAGGAATGAAAAAACAATGCTGCTAGTGAAGAGCTATCTTTTCTTAGTTTTAATGTGAGTTGAAAATAAGTATTTTATGGGCCCATTGATACAAGGGACATTTGTGAAGCATCTATTATATGCTAGCCATTATGGCCCACATGACTAGGAATTAAGGCAGGTCTATAAATAATGGTAATAAATGGAGACAAAGGCCTCAGACCATCACCAGGGAAGAGCCACAAAACTCCCTCCAATAAGAGGGAGCCAGAGAACATTTCTAGAAAGTAGTAAAATCAGAAACCATAGCCCTGGTAAATCAAATCTTGGGCTACTGGGTGGGTGAATGGGGGCTTTGATCTGTTCAGTTCAGTTAGTCACTCAGTCGTGTCCAACTCTTTGCGACCCCGTGAATTATAGCACACCAGGCCTCCTTGTCCATCACCAGCTCCTAGAGTCTATTCAAACTCACGTCCATTGAGTCGGTGATGCCATCCAGCCATCTCATCCTCCGTCGTCCCCTTCTCCTCCTGCCCCCAACCCCTCCCAGCATCAGGGTCTTTTCCAATGAGTCAACTCTTCGCATGAGGTGGCCAAAGTATTGGAGTTTCAGCCTCAGCATCAGTCCTTCCAATGAGCACCCACAACTGATCTCCTTTAGAATGGACTGGTTGGATCTCCTTGCAGTCCAAGGGACTCTCAAGAGTCTTCAACACCAACACCACAGTTCAAAATCATCCATTCTTCGGTGCTCAGCTTTCTTAACAGTCCAACTCTCACATCCATACCTGACCACAGGAAAAACCATAGCCTTGACTAGATGGACCTTTGTTGGCAAAGTAATGTCTCTGCTGTTGAATATGCTATCTAGATTGGTCATCACTTTCCTTCCAAGAAGTAAGCGTCTTTTAATTTCATGGCTGCAGTCACCATCTGCAATGATTTTGGAGCCCAAAGAAACAAAGTCTGACACTGTTTCCACTGTTTCCCCATCTATTTCCCATGAAGTGATAGAATCAGATGCCATGATCTTCGTTTTCTGAATGTTGAGCTTTAAGCTAACTTTTTCACTCTCCTCTTTCACTTTCATCAAGAGGCTTTTTAGTTCCTCTTCACTTTCTGCTATAAGGGTGGTATCATCTGCATATCTGAGGTTATCAATACTTCTCCTGGCAATCTTGATTCTAGCTTGTGCTTCTTCCAGTCCAGCANGCTTTAAGCTAACTTTTTCACTCTCCTCTTTCACTTTCATCAAGAGGCTTTTTAGTTCCTCTTCACTTTCTGCTATAAGGGTGGTATCATCTGCATATCTGAGGTTATCAATACTTCTCCTGGCAATCTTGATTCTAGCTTGTGCTTCTTCCAGTCCAGCATTTCTCATGATGTACTCTGCATAGAAGTTAAATAAGCAGGGTGACAATATACAGCCTTGATGTAGTCCTTTTCCTATTTGAAATCAGTCTGTTGTTCCATGGCCAGTTCTAACTGTTGCTTCCTGACCCACATATAGGTTTCTCAAGAGGCAGATCAGGTGGTCTGGTATTCCCATCTCTTTCAGAATTTTCCACAGTTTATTGTGATCCACACAGTCAAAGGCTTTGTCATAGTCAATAAAGCAGAAATAGATGTTTTTCTGGAACTCTCTTGCTCTTTTGATGATCCAGTGGATGTTGGCAATTTGATCTCTGGTTCCTCTGCCTTTTCTAAAACCAGCTTGAACGTCAGGAAGTTCACGGTTTACGTATTGCTGAAGCCTGGCTTGGAGAATTTTGAGCATTACTTTATTAGCATGTAAGATGAGTACAATTGTGTGGTAGTTGGAGCATTCTTTGGCATTGCCTTTCTTTGGGATTGGAATGAAAACTGACCTTTTCCAGTCCTGTGGCCACTGCTGAGATTTCCAAATGTGCTGTCATATTGAGTGCAGCACTTTCACAGCATCATCTTTCAGGATTTTAAACAGCTCAACTGGAATTCCATCACCTCCACTAGCTTTGTTCATAGTGATGCTTTCTAAGGCCCATTTGACTTCACATTCCAGGATGTCTGGGCCATTTCAAGCTACCAAAATATGTAACAGTCGATTCTCTCAAGTCAGTACGACCTTCTCCAGCATAACACTGAATCGGGGCGTACCAGCCAAGCTTCTGGGAACTCCCTTTCTTTCTCCTCCTGTCACCACGGCCTCCCAATACTGCATCATTGGAGTTGTTGCCACCCCTCCCACATACTCGGCAGGTAAAACAAGGTATGCTTTGGAGATCTTAGTAAGAGAAGTGGAGGGTAGCAGGGTGGGAAATAGAGAATGAGTTCTAAATGCCCTGTCTAGTTGTCTACGCTTGGTTACCAAGTCTTGCTGCCCCTTTGAGCAGGGCAGGCAACCAGTCATTATCGCAAGACCCTGAGCCGGGAAGTTAAAGGTCCAGCTCAGCCAATAGTCAGCTCCCAGTGGTCCTTGCCCCAGAGCATGTGGTAAGAGGAGGATTGAGGCCTTCGCCCCGGGCCCTGCAGGCCTCTGGCCCAGGCTGGCAGGTGAGCAGGGGGGCCCCAGAAGAGACTGAGGGCTGTGTCTCTAGAGCTCCAGGGCCCTCTCCACGGCCACCCCTGGCCAGGCCCAAGGCTTGAAGCAGCAGCAAATCTCTCCCCAGGCCCCTGCTACGTGACCCATGGAGGGCCCAGCAACTGGAGCATGTACTGACGCGGCCATTAAGGTAAGAGCTTCAACCAGCTTCAGTCTCTCCGTTCAAGTTTCAAAAACTGGTACAGCTTAGATCAGTTGTCGACACCTAAGAGGTAGCCGGAGGTCAGGGTTAAGTTCCAAGGGCATTGCACAGCGTTGCTTCAGGGCATTGCACATCATTACTTCAGGCCCACCTCTGTGGCTGGGGCTGTTTTCTAAGAGAGGCAATTGTGAGCTGGGAATTGACATGACTGGTTTTTGCTACAATGTGTATTCCTATTGATCCCATACAACTGATTCTCTGCGGTGTAAATGAAAAGCCTGAGGACGGGCTACGTCTTGGGCTTCTGCCTGCCTCGGTGATGAGGCGGGGTAGGGTCTGGAGACCTGGCCCCGCCAGCTGAGATCTGCCTCCTCAGCCAGGCCTGGCGTTGGCGGGTGAACCCAGTCCTGGTGCTGGACAAATGCTCCCCGGGCAGGGTGACTGGCCTGCACAGAGACCCCTCCTCCGCTTAGCCAAGGCCTGGACCTCGAAGGGTGAAAGTTGAGCTTTGGGACCTTGCCCTTTCTTGTCATAACAGAGAATAGCATTTGTTTTGGTGGTGATTTGCAGGAATATCATGACCTGACCGTGACCTAACCTCAAGAATACAGGATCTGATACCAAGAAGTTTGCAACAACTAGTCACACCCCACGCCACCCACCACCACCACACACACACACCCTCACACACCTTTCCTACAAAAGGGCTTGCCTGGAAAGCATTTTGGGGAGTTCAGAGTTTTAAAGGCATAAGGCACCCGACTCCTTGCAAGGCCCCACAATAAACCTTTCTGTGCTCCAAAATCCAATGTTTTGGTATTGTTTGACCTCACTGTCATGGGGCTCCATAACCTCCCCTCCTTTAAGGCCTCTTTCCCTCATCGTACTGCCTAAACTGTCGCGTTCTTTGCTAAAGCTTCCAACTCCACCTTGATAACTCAGCCAGAAATCTCTTAGAAAGATAAGAAAAACAAACGGAGCTTCAGATTATAAATAAGGCTCCCTGCTAACCAAGCTCATATCCCCTGTGGCTTCAACGTGTACTTAAATATCAAATTTATAGCAGGAATATAGGGCCTGGAGTTTGAGAGATGAGTCAGAGTGTATTTTAAGAGGTACTGGATACATGTTAAGATTATACTTTTCTTTGGAGCCAGGAAACAAAGTGTGTTAGCTGTGCCGTGAGAAGTTATAATTTCACAATCCTGTCTTGGTTGCCAGAGTTAGAATCTCACACAAGTTTCTAAAAGAGGCCCTTTACAGACATTAGTCAATCTTAGCCCAAAGTGTTTTCAGTATGATTATTTGGCTTTGGGCTTCACTCTTTATCAGAAATCTTGAAAACCAAAGTAAAAACAACCAACAGAAAAGTCACATCTACCTCTTTGGGAGTTTGAAATGTATTTTTCTGAATAAAACTTCAGTTTTTAATATTTTCATTCATCAGATCTAGGTATGCAAACCAGTGTGATATTCTAATTTTCCACTTAAAACCAGGAAAACTAATATGTCAGAAGAGGTCCCTTGGAGAATTAAATAGTATCTTTGATGATCAAAATAAAATAGCATGGGGAATCACAGAGACAAAATTTAACCCAACCCAGTTAAAACCAATGAAGAAGTGTATATATATATTTTTTTTTGTTTGTTTGTTTATTTAAGAATATTCACATGCTATCCCTGAAAATTAGCCGTACCTTCATTCCACATTTTCAATGGAGGAGTTCAGACATGAGGAATTGTTAAAGCTAATTACTAGCAAGAAAAAGAATGTGTTTTTAAATGAAGCACAAAGCATCAAAAAACAGAGACTGAAGCAGGAAATAACTCGGCATGGGAGGAAGACCCGGTAGCAGATGATGCCCAGGCTGCATAACCTTGGACACAGCGTTTCTAACCAAGGCCAAGCTCATGGGGATGCTACCAGGGCAGCCACGGTGTCCTGCGCCCACAGGGACTTGTGGTTAATGCCGTTGTCTTAAAACTTCTCATTTTATCTCTGACTTAAAATGAAGTTTTTAAAATGAAGTCTAGTGAGTCAGTTGAGCACGTGCTGATGGCTCGGAGGCTTGGCCCACAGGAGGGCCCATCTCAGCTCTCCGCTCTCAGACAGGCTCTCAGCAGCCACTCTCCCACTCCCTGGCACCTCAGGACACGCCCAGCCTCCTCTTCCTGCCCCCTCCCACCCAAAGGGTGGGATGTGCTTCACGCCACCTTTGGACAGGACATGCACTCCAGGCTGGCATCCGGACTGGCAGTACCATGTGCAGAAGGCAGGTGACTCTGTGGGCAGTGAACCTCCCACCCACCCCTGACCCGGGTACTGAGTTTATCAGGGTGCAGCGGTCATAATCCCTTGGGGGTCACTTGTGGGAAGGGAGATTATCTTCCCTACTTGGGTATAATTAGTAACTTCTATATGCCTGTTTTAATTTTTCTTCACTTAATTTTCTCTTTACAGAAGTTAATGTTTTTAGTTGTTAAATCATCTGCCTTTTAGCAGTTCTCTGCCCAAAATCTCATCTCTTACTCTAGACCGAGGCTCAGAAAACGCCCCAGGAGAAAAACTTACACTGAAGTTAACCTCTTTGCCATTCCCTTTCCTTGGATCTTTATGTCTTGATTGCTTTGACAAGGCTGCAACAAGTCTTCTTCTTCTATTTTTTTTTTAATGGTTCTTTGTTTTCCAGCAGAAACACAGGTATTCCATCATAGCTAGAAATTGATGACATAGCTTGATGTCATAAACTAGACAGCTGTTCCTATAAATAGAACAAATGAACATCAGCCATTCCAGAATCCTGTCATTTTGAGCTCCAAGATTCTAAATTTTAATTAGTTTGTATTAAATAATATTTTACATTAGTTCTTTAAATTAGACTATGTCTTTGAGTTGTTTTTTTTTTTTTTTAATGGCCGCTTCAGGTGATGTACATCACTTAATGGAAACATTTTCCAGTGAAAATTTTGTGGACATGTGTTAACCCATAATGCTTCTGGTATGAATTGCCTGTGTGTTCAGGTTAAATAATTAATTAGTTTCTGGGGAAGATCTTGGCTCTGCCTAAGGGTAATCCTGTGTGAAGGTAGGACTGCCACCAGGACAGTCACATGTCCTGGTTAGACCCCTTATTATTCATAAAATGTCTAAAGATGTGTCAAACCTGCCCTTCTCTCAGGTTATTCTTAAAATGTATGTAGGAAACTTCCTTTTCTCAGTAACCTGAAAATTAGGTTCTAAACAGACTATATACTCTTCTTTGTGAAACTTTTTCAAATAAAAAACTTAGTTGTTAAAAATGTCCCTCAAAGAAGATTATATTAAGACTACAGGAGTCCACTCCTCCCCCTTGAATCTTAAAGAGCTAAGGGGAAAAAACATTGCTTTCGACATTACTGCTTTGGCCCTTTGCGTACTATTAATAGCTATGCTTTGGCATTGTGCCTCTTTGACTTGCACACAGGAAGGTAAGAGGGGGAAGTCATTCTACGCTTGTCATTTATTTATGGCAGAAACTATTGTTGAGGATGTTGATCTCCATGGGAAATCACAGGGGAGGTTTCTCTCAATTCTCAATATCAAGAGCTGTGCGTCTCTGAGAAAAAAGGGATTTGTTTTCATTTTTAGACAGTCTACACGTTGTAATCAATTACATTTCATTTTACTTGGCAGCTAGGAAGTTCAGAGCCAAATCTGGATCCTCTTCAGGGAATATACTTCAAGGATTTTGTGTGTTAATCTTGTCTCTGATTTTGTTGTCTTTCAATTATACTGCACATGTGTACAGTAGCATCGCACATATGTTTTCACATAGACTCTTAAATAATTTTTAGAATGAAACAAAGGATAGAAAACATAAATAAGTGATCTTGAGAATGGGGATAGACTGTCCTTGTGTCTCCAGTGTTTTTATCTTTTGAATCTACCCTCTGGGCGTGGGCAAAGCAAGTAGCTGCATGGCTCTCCCCTCCTACCCCTGTCCCTAAAGCAGCAATTCACTGGGAACTTTCCACTGGCAATGTCAGGATAAGAGATGAGAGGAACACTGAAGAAGGCCACCTACAAAGTTCATCTGTAATCCATAACAATTGATGGGTTAGAAATTGTTTTAAAATGTTTGTGACAATCCCTTCCAGCTCTAAACGTTTGTTTCCTATAATTCTATGAGCAGTCATGAAACGTAAACATTAATTCTAGTTTTGTAAGCTTTTGACATTCTTGTTACTACCTTCCAGGTTTCTTGAAGCCCTTATCTTAAGAGTTCCTGGTGCTCAGACTCTTCCAGAAGGTTCTGTCCCACATCAAAATCTAAGTGAAGATCCCCTGTTCCTGCTCCCACCTTTCCACAGCATAATAAAAACAAGGTTAGCAGCACACTTGGGTCACACTTGTACCTTCCTGGACCCCTAGAAATGATTCTTGAAGTCAGTAGGAGCTGGACATTAAATGTATCTGCCCCTTTGAGAATCCTAAACAATTAGGATTATATCAAAAAGATGTAATCAACTTTAGAATCCTTTGCTTCTTCTAAAAGTTTTCTGTGAATCTTTACTTGAGGCAAGGTAGGAATGAGTGAAAATACTGTCCTCTTTCACCAAACACATCTTACACTTCATACAATAAACCGTATGTGGAGGTTGGTATGAGAAAAACTGGCCGTACCACAGACCAGTCACAGTCCTAAACTACTGATGATAACTCTTGAAAGGAGCTTAAGGTCTGGGAGAAGGAGAAAGAGAGAAAATGTCATTAATGTCACTAATGATGCTGTAGTTAAAGGTCAGAGAAGACACAGTAATGCCTCAAAGAGGATGAACTTGGAGAGCTTTATGCCAAGTGAAATAAGTCAGACAGACAGAGGAAGCTAAATACTTACTGTATTACATCATTTATATGTGGAATCTAAAAAAAAAAAAAAACCACAAACTGGTGAATATAATGAAAAAAGCAGCAGACTCACAGATATAGAGATCAAACTAGGGATAATAGTCAAGAGAGGGAAAAGGAGAGGGGCAATATAAGGGTAGGGGACTAAGGTACAAATGTGCATAAAATAAGGTAGAAGGTTATATTGGACAACACAAGGGAATATAGCCAATATTTTATAATAACTATAAATGGAGTATAACCTTTAAAAATTGTGAAACACTATATTAGTACACTTGTAACTTACATAATATTATACATCAACTATACCTCGATTAAAAAAACCACCAGTGGAGGAAAAAAGAAGATAATGATTCCTCCTGGTGGACTTAGATAAAGAGCAGAGAATTCACCTTGGTGAAGGATAAGTGGTAGTTTGCCAACAGAGAGGGCGAGGGGGCAACTCAGGCAGAGAAGACTGTAAGTGCAAAGATATAGCAGAAAAACAGACTGGAGAACTTCCCAGGAATGTGCTTTCTTTTTTTCCATAAAGACTGAGAAGAGACAAAGTAAAAAAAAATGGGAGAAAAGAGAGGGAGGGAAGAAGAAAGGAGAGAAAAGGAAGGAAGGAGCAAAGACTTAAAAAGCATCATGATTGGTACCGATCTTGAGTTTAGTGTGGACTTGAACTCCAAGAGAAAACCAGAAGCTACATTTAAAAGAGGGGAAACTAATGTACAGATTTAGAAAGAAGCTGAATGGAAAACCTCATCTTTATAAAGTTACAAAATGCTTAGGGCTCTCTTTCTCTGAGCTGTTTGGGATAAGATCTAAACTCCTTTGGCGAAATGCATAGCTATTCATTCCCCATTGTGCATAGGCTTGGTGGAGTAACACCTAAGAATGGAATTATTACTATAGCTTCTGCATCCCATCTCTTGGAATTTCAGAGCTACCTTGATTTCTGACCATGGCCAAGCCTTTGTTCTCAAGCCTCTGATCAGATCTGTGAGAACCACAATGCTCTTTTAACATCCTGTTATGTTCAGATAAGCCCATGCAATAGTTTTCAACCAAACATCATTTTGACCAAGTTTATCTGTTTACAATTGCTGCTGCAATGACTTATCAGAAACTTGGGGGCTTAAAGAATACTCAGTTATTGATATTATCTTTACAGTTCTGTAGGAGAGAAGTCTGATAGGATCCTCACTGGGCTAAAGTTGGACTCTGTTGCTTTCTGGAGGCTTCCTGGGAGATTCCATTTCTTTGCCTTTTCCGTCATCGCGAGGCTGTCTGCATTCCTCGGTTCCTGGCCCTTTGCCTTTATTTCCAAAGCCAGCCATGTTGGGTTCCCATCTCACACCACCGTCTGTCTGATTCTTTATTGACTTAATAAAGTCTCTTCTCCCTGGTGGCTCAGATAGTAAAGAATCCACCTGCAATTTGGGAGACCTGGGTTCAGTCCCTGGATTGGGAAGATCTCCTGGAGAAGGGAACGGCTACCCACTCCAGTGTTCTTGCCTGGAGCCTTGCAGACTACAGTCTATGGGGTCGCAAAGAATCAGACACAACTGAGCGACTTTCACTTCTTTCTTTATAAAGAACTCGTGTGATTAGATTGGACCCATTTGGAAAATCCAAGATAACCTTAGCAACTCAAAGTCTTTGACGTTAAATACATCTGCCAAGTCTTTTCTGCCACCTAAGGTTGCCGGGAGCCAGTGTGAGGAATCCCGCCCGTGACAAGGTCATGCGGTAGGAAGCCTGGCAAACGCAAGGCGTGTTCAGGTTTCAGGGGTTCCCCCTGGAATTTCCCGAGCATCTACCCCTCAAAAAATATAAGAATCTGCCGGCCTTTGTACTCTGCTTTTCCACTCTTCTGATATTCTCTGGAAAAGTCAATTCAAGGCTTTAGTCTTCTGCATTTAAAAGGGATGTTTCAGTTAAACGCCCTCTGATAACTCTCTAGCTAGCTTGCCTAACAGGTTCCCCAGACCCCTTACAGCTTGTGAATTGCTTACAGCCCCCAACTGCGAGAGGCACAAAGCTTAAAAGCATCTTAAAGAAACAGAGCCTTTTCTAAAGAGTTAAAAATTACATTGGTGAAGGTTTTCACTGTTGACTCAATGACTGCTGCCAGACCTCCATATTCTTTATCTTTTAGGCACCTGGGAGGATGTTAATCAATGTAAACGGGATATGGGAAGAGATAGATAGTAGTTTTGATGTTAGCAACACTAGACTTTTGAGTTAATTACTTTTCTTTGTTATATATCACTGCACTCCTCTTGTGTCCTTGCTATGTAAGAATGTAACTTTATTTAGTGCTTTCTGAGAGTGGCACCAGACTTTGGGAAGATCAACACAAATAAGTCTTCTGGTTGACAAATCCTTATCAGGAAAAAGGTTGTAAAATGTTAAATTGGCTCTCTGGCTAGAAGACATGTAAATCACCTAAGACTTGTGTATACAATTAGGTATGCAGAGAAAAAAAGCCTGGTTTTGATAAGAGTCAGGGCTGCTGACGCCACATAATTTTGTATTGCCCATTGATCTCTATGTACAGTCAAGGGTATATAAGGAGACTCTAGACAATAGAAGATGGGATCAGTAGCTGGACTGGTTTCCCCCCCGTGTCTCCTCTTCCTACTTTAATTTCAGGCTGAATTCCCATCTGGAGCGGGCGGCTCATCATGTCTACTTACTTGCCCTGGCTTTCAAGGACTGTGAGAGAAAGTGTCCAAGGCGGGGCACTTTCCAAAATTCGAACGGACGCCGGTGGCCTCACGTAGATGATGCAAACTTCTTGTCTGAAGTTTTATTAGTTCAGCTCGTAAACCAAGTTATTCAGCCTCTTTTCTCCACTTAATTTTCCTACTATACTATCTCTTTCTAATCTAATCTAATATTAATAAATAAATAAGTTTTCCTCGCCGACGCCGTCCCCGCTTCGAATTCCCTGGACCCCCCGGGGCAGGACCCCGGCATAAGGTGACATACTGCAGGTTCCTGGGGTTAGAGCTCAGACATCTTTGAAGGCCTGCCACAGAAGGTGATCAGTGTTTACATCACCATGGTGGAATGGGTCAGCATTATATTGTCTCCTGTGTGGTGCCCTGAGAAGAGCAGCGGTAGCCTCATTTCTGGGGTGTATTGCTTTCAAGAATGCATGGGCATTACTGTTTGAGCATGAGGAATCATTGCACAGACTCAAGCTGAAGGACATTACATACAATGAAGATAGAACAGATACAGAATTTAAAACGTCAAGGCCATGGTAGACAGGGGAAGAATGAGAACTGCTCTAGATAAAAGAGAACTAAATGTAACACATGATTCTGGATTGGATCTTGAATGAGATAGAGGAATAGACATTTTGGAGACAGTTGAAGGAATGTGAATGGCATCTGTGGATTGTGGATCAGAGAGTAGTGTTATCAGTAGTATCAGTGCCAGCTTCCTGATTGGCAAATGTATATGGTAGAATGTAGAAAAGTGTCCTTGTTTGGGGAAAAGATGTGGGAAAATATACACTGAAGGATCCAGATATGATAGAGCATCATACTTGCAACTTTCCCTCATACAATTCAGAAAAAACTTAACAATGATGGGTATATCTGTATCCATATCCGCATCTATAAAGACAGAAAATGAAGGAGCAAATGTGGTAAAATACCAGTAAGGGAGAATCTGGATGGGGGGATATGGTGTTCTTTAAGTTTGAAATTGTATCTAGATAAAGTATTTTAAAAACCCATAGGATTTATGTATATTGAAATGCAAAATATGTCTATGATTTATTTGTGTAGATTATCCATATATTTATATGTTAACAGGGGTAAATGTCTTCATCCAGCAGATTGGGAAGATAGGGGAGAAACTAAGAGGGACTCTGTTCTCTTATAAACTTTATAAACAAGCATTTTCCCTCATTATAGGACAATCCAGCTCATGGAAATTAGCATACCATTTAAATATAGAAGACAAAGAAGTCAATCCTTCTCTGAAATGGCTTACCTAAATAAGTTAACAGAAAAATACAGAGTCATCCTTTGTCACTAATTCTGTTTCCTCAGTGTTTAGATATCTCTTTGGATTGAGTGTTCTGCTTTTTGATGCCTTAGGTTGGTCATTAATTTAAGAGGACTAGTTCCACCAGCATTCACATGCACAGACTCTCTTGTGCAGTGGATATCTGTAGGGCTTTCTATCTAGTACCTTTCTGTCTTTGGAAACTTCTGAAGAAACTTGTGTTTTTTCAACTCTCCTCAAAGATTTGCCCCCTCCTATCCACCTCCATGGATGCTATAGAGTCCACTCTGTTAGCCCAGTGCTACCCTCCTCTGACATAGTTATTCACAGAAGTAAGACCGAACCCAAGCAGAGCCAACGAGCTTTTTCTTCAGGAGTTTTACACTCAGGACTGAGAGCATCACATTCTCTATCTCTGTATAAGTGACGAAAGTTCTGAGGGCTTTCAGCAGCTGTCTTCTCTGTCAAGTAGATAGAACTCCTTTTAAAAAAAGAATGTGGGGAGTCAGGGTTTTCAAAAACCTCACCGAGTTGTTCCAGAAGCCAAGCTATTTTTCTGACCTTGATTTCTAGGAGACATGCATCTATGCTTACAGTAAACACCCTTTTCCATTACAGTAATTCAAGTTGGGTTTCTGTTGCTTTCCATCAGAGGAGTTTTACGTGGACAAAGCACAGCATTTATGGAACCTGCTCTCCATTTAGGTCTCATGGCAGTTTGAGTTGCGTTTCTCAGACAAGGAGATGCTCGCCTAATGACACCAGGTGTGCCCCTTTCAAGCCACTCCAAGAGTACACTCTATGATGGAGAAAAACTCCAGAGCTAGGTTCTTATCCACCATCAAGAAACATATTCTTCTTCAACTCTCCAAGGAAAGATATTTACATATGTAATTTCCTACAGAGATTGCCATTGTCTTAGACACATGCCTGGTAGGCAGGCTTTCAGAGTCAACACTGCTAAAGTTGAGAAAAATATTGGTGGGGGGTGGTTGGGTGGGGTACCTGGGTTTTAGAAGGCTAAAAAGGAGCAAGAAAAAAGAAAAGAAAAGAAATCTGAAATGCTCAAACTCTGATTTTCTCTCCCTTTTCTTCTCTCCAAAATTACTTTGAGGAAGAAGTGTGGAAGCCTCTAAAAAAAGTTTTTTTTTTCTGTGTTCCACTCGGCTTCTGCTCCATCAAGGCTAAAACTATCAGTTTTCTTCCTTTGTTGGCTTTTCCTTCACAAGGAACTTTTCCACATTTAAAATAGTCGGAGTAAAATAACCTCCTTATCCATATTCCCATTCAACTCTTGTTTCCTCTCATCCATTCTTCACACAGCAACCAAAAGGCTATTTTAAGACAAAATCAGTGTACCAAATCTCCTATCTGAAACACTCCATTTGTTCCTCACCATACTTAGAGCCAAATTTCTGACGTGACATCCAAACCCTGTCTGATATGTGCCCTGCAAACTTCCTAGCCCCCAGGTCTTATCACCCTTCCCCTCACTGGCTCATAGCCACCCTAGTTCCTCTCAGCCTCGTAAAAGTGACTGATCCAAAAAGGGCTATTCTAAACCAGACAAACTGTGCTTACCGGGAAGCAACCTACAAAATCCAAGTCTTCCAGAAGCTCTCAGAAGGGCTGATGTGCCAGCCAATAAGGAAAATTCTACCCTGGAAAACAGAGATACATATGGTATCAAACCAACATCCATTATTCTACTGTCAATAAATGAGAAAACTAAATAGGCAACTGCCTAATTTTCCCCTTGCTCTGAGTGCCATGGGACCCCTGTCACCACTCAAGTGAGACTGCAAACCTAGAACCAGGCTCCTGACAGTAGGGTGTCATGGTTAATAACATGAGTTTGATTTAGACAACATTAAATTTGAATCTGGATTTACCACTTAGTGCTTGTGTGACTTAGGCAAGTCACTTAATCTTAGTGAACCTCATATACATTATAATGTGATAATTATTTGACTTTGTGAAAATCAAACAAGAAAAAGCACATACAGCCCTTTCTCATAGTAAGCGATCAAGCACTGCCAACTCCTGAACAGTAACTAAACAGAATCATAGTCCTGGCTTTTAAGTTTGCTTTTACAAACTTCACAGGTGCAGAAGTTAGAGGCTGGTTAAGCAGAGAAAGAACTAGTAAAGCAGTCAACTTCTTGTTCATTCAGTTCAGTTCAGTTGCTCAATCATGTCTGACTCTTTGTGACCCCATGGACTGCAGCACGCCAGGCCTCCCTGTCCATCACCAACTCCCAGAGTTTACCCAAACTCATGTCCATTGAGTCAGTGATGCCATCCAACCATCTCATCCTCTGTCATCCCCTTCTCCTCCTGCCCCCAATCCCTCCCAGCATCAGGGTCTTTTCCAATGAGTCACCTCTTTGCATGAGGTGGCCAATGTATTGGAGTTTCAGCTTCAACATCAGTCCTTCCAATGAATATTCAGGACTGATTTCCTTTGGGATGGACTGGTTGGATCTCCTTGCCATCCAAGGGACTCTCAAGAGTCTTCTCCAACACCACAGTTCAAAAGCATCAATTCTTCAGCGCTCAGCTTTCTTTATAGTCCATCTCCCACATCCATACATGTCTTGTTCATTATGATCATGTTAAACTTTACATGAAGCTTTGCAACACCTAGTGCAGTCCTAGGTACACCGTGGGGTGATGCTTCTCAAGTGAGGCCTGTAGAGTCCTGTATCAGGAACACTTGTCATGTGGTACATTCCTCAGACCCACACAAAACCTCTCACCCAGAATCCCAGGGGTTGAGGGCTGAAATGGACATTGTAAACAAGTTTTCTAGATAATTATTACTGTACACATAGGTTGGCAGCATGGAACTGGTCCTCAAACCAAAACCAACTGATTTATTGAAGGAAGGAATCTACAACTGTGCTCCCAGATGCAAACAAATTCCATTTAGCTTTGAGTTTTTCAAAAAATCTTTTTCCAAGCATAAGCAATATATTAGATTTTGTTTTTTAAAAAAATGCAGTGAACAAAAGGTCAAGAGTTCCTGGGATATTTATTTCAGAGCCCTGGAGACTTCCTCTTTGACATTCCAAAGGCCTTCGATAGGCCTGTAAATTGAATGTTATATAACTGCACGCTTATGAAAATCCATTCTTCCAGATACCTGCTTCCTACAATGCAGGTTCTATCAGGTGGAGGGTTACAGCTCACGTATAAAATATTGACAGCATTCATTTGGCACTTTCCACCCTATGTGTGCATTACAGTGAATCAGACTCCACTTTTGAGGTCTGCTGACAAATTTCCAGCCACATTATTATTCCCCTTCTCCTCTGCCCCACATCTGAACCAGCTAATAAATAGCCTGGGTGCTCCCTCCTTCGGTACAGCAGGAAATTCAGATCACTCAAGCCTCTGCACATGTGAGAGGACACTCCATCCCTAGGCTCTAACTATCCTAAAAAGTCATGCCAAGCAGACCTTCCTGCTCTCTCAGACCTTTAGACCTGCTTGGGAATCTGTCCTGTACTCCCCTAAAATCTCCATTGTGTGAGTAATAAAGCTTCTTGGACTCTGTGTGTGGCGTCATCATTCATGACCCCTGACTTGAATTTGGGGTGGTGGCAAGCCCATCCCATTTCCACGCAGGGACCTAAGCAAGCTGGGAAATGGCCGCACCTTCTAAACCATCTCAGTGTCTGACATTTTCTCTGGGCAGTCTGCACACAGCTGATAGAGTCCCCTTTCCAACATGCCGCTCTGATTTTTCACTTCTCCGCTGAAGGTTAGAATTTAAATCTTTCAGTGGTTTCCCTATAAAATCAAGTTCTAAAACCTTAGCCTGGCATCGAAGGCCCATAATTTTACCACAGTTTTTCTTTCTTAGGCCTATCTCCTCTACCCAGAAAGTGTGCTAGTGGCTCAGTTGTGTCCAGCTCTTTGCACCCCCATGGACTGTAGCCCGCCAGGCTCCTCTGTCCATGGAACTCTCCAGGCAAGAATACTGGAGTGGGTTGCCATTCCCTTTTTCAAGGGATCTTTCTGACCCAGGGATGGAACTCGGGTCTCCTGCATTGCAGGCAGATTCTTTACCATCTGAGCCGCTAGGGAAGTATACCGGCTTCAGAAACTCTGTTTCTTTAGCCAAATAGCTGAACTGTTGCTGCTAAGCCGCTTCAGTCGTGTTCGACCCTGTAAGACCCCATAGACGGCAGCCCACCAGGCTCCCTCGTCCCTGGGATTCTCCAGGCAAGAACACTGGAGTGGGTAATAGCTGAACTACTGATTCCCAAAGGAATTTTAATGTCTGACATATATTCACAATTGGCCTTGTATGTGTTTTCAACTGTTTTCTTTATTACTTATATCTTGTGATACTATTTAAACTTTCGGTTCTTAACTATGTTCTTCTACTAGATTTTAAGACAGGAATTTTATTCCTCCCGTAGGACTTAAGGTAAGGCCTGACCTGTCATATGTGTTTACTGAATATTTATTCTTCTGATTTTATAAAGAGTTACAAATCTATCTAGGATTTCTCTAGGGTGAAAAACTAAAGAATAATTTTTTATGTAGAATTTTGAACCATATTTTATGTTTTAATTCAGCATGTCTTAATGGATTGGGTTTGGGAAAGTATTCCTTAATATAAAAATGAAATGGATCTGCCCATTAGTCTTCTGTGATAAACAAATTTGGACTTTTCTCTCAATTATAACATAAAGGATAAAATTTCCTTAGGCTGAATTAATAAATCAATTGGTTTGTTTCAGATGTACTGATTTTTAGAGGAGTTTTTCTAATTATAACTTTTAGTACATATTTTAGCCATTTAATTAGCGCAAGTAGTCCATGGGGTCGCTAAGAGTCAGACATGACTGAGCGACTTCACTCTCACTTTTCACTTTCGTGCATTGGAGAAGGAAATGGCAACCCACTCCAGTGTTCTTGCCTGGAGAATCCCAGAGATGGTGGAGCCTGGTGGGCTGCCATCTATGGGGTTGCACAGAGTTGTACACGACTGAAACGACCTAGCAGCTTAGCAGCTGTAGGTACTTTGTTGCTAAGACTGGCAACATGGTAAATTTTTTTCCCATTGGATTGGTGTTCACATGGGCAAACACAACAGGGATTTGAAGCTCCTTCAAAAGAAAACATTTTTCTTCTATAAGCCAGCATCTTTCCTGGACAGATAATAACTCAAGGAAAAAAAACTTGGGGCATCACAGTTTTCTCAGTACAATTCATCACTCCAGTAAAGTTTCTATCACAAAAACACAGGCTATGCCATGGCAACCAATGGAATTCTGACTATTTGTGGGAGGGCCAAGAAACATAGGTGGATCATTTTTCCCTTAAACTTCATTAGATGCAAAGAAAAGGATAGTCAGCAAAAAACCTTCTGTAATCCAGAATCTACTTAACAATATTTATACCAATACCTTTCATGAAAACCTGATAATATTGGAAACTCTATTCTCATTTATTAGGCAATTTGCTAAATAATGACAGATGAGTCAACAGCCCTGTGCACATAACATGCTGGGAACTGGGGGCTGCAGGTTAAAAAAGACTTTAGTTAAATATGCTTTGAGTCACATACCTGGGCTTCCTTGAATATTTTTGAGAAGCATAATAAAGCTTGGATTGCCTATTCTACTTTTATAAAGTGCTTTTGTAAAGTTACACAAATTAGGCATTGGATCACATGCGTCACAGTTTCTAAGTAATACGTCAGCTTCAGACTCTCAATTCTATAGCACTTTCTCAGTTTTTCTGCTACATCAGCTGCTATTCACTGAGAGCTCACAGTTCATACACAACACACAAGATGCTCTCAGTGTCTAGGCTTGTCCCACCCAACTCAGTGCACTTCACAGGTCTCCTTCCTCTACTTAATCCTAATTCCCTTCATTCCATTTTCTCACCCCCAACTCCTGCCTACAGCCACACATGTCTGAAATAATTCCCATTCAGCTAGCTCCACATTCCTCTCCTTTAAATGCTCTGTCTATTTAGATGGTCTGAAAAATCTCAAAACTTCTGAAGCCTTTTAAAAGGAGATTTATATCTACCCTATTACTTTGCTAGACTCAAACATACTTTCCATGTTTTTCTCCCATCTCCTACTTTTTCTGGCCATATAATATTATAGCAGCATCTAAGTCTGGCAGACTATCAACTTTTGATGCTAAATAAATCTTCATAATGATAGAAGCTAATAAAGCAATTATCTAAGACCAGACTCTGGCAGTCACTGATGATGGCGTGTGAGGAGAATGTCACTAAACTCCCTCAATTACAAGGATTTATTTCATTCTTTAAAAAAAATGTAGCCTGATTTTCCAGCTACACAAAGCAAAATGGAAAAAAAGAAACCACTATCACAAATTGGTGTCAGGCTTCTTAACAAACCTGTGTTTGTTTTGTGATAGTTTTTATTATTATTTTTTTAATATCCAGAATCACCACCCGTGGCTAGTAACACGAGGGATGTTTATCTGTAAAAATGGAAGTAATTCCATGAAGACCGAAAACCATAAGTAGAATGTATTTAAAATATGCTCATGTACCTGGAGAATTTCTGGTAAATAAAATTTAAATATTCCATTGAAATTTCACATTAGGTTTCTAGTCTTTGCATCAAATGAGTAAAATAATCGTTCCTAATGACTGACAATTATTTTGATTATCAATGTTTGATAATTATTACATGTTCGATAATTGTTGCATTCTGTTGTTTCTTTTGTTCTTTTCCTGTAATAATCAGGCCAACAAATCCAGAACAACAGTTTTATATTATAATGTTGCCACCTTTCTGTGGGGATTTGATCCTAAATATGACCAGAGAAGTTAGTCCCCAAATGTCCCCTCGGCAATGATCTATTTCTTGATTCTCCTTTCATTCTAAAACATTCCCCAAGGGGCATACCGAGTGTGGGTGCTTTTGTTTATCAATCTGCTCTTAGAACAACAGTGAAAAAGTAGCAATTCTTATTTATGTTTCAGAGACATCCAGAGATGATTTTAAATTCTTGCATATTGACTAACTGGCTTTCAGTGAAAATGAAGATTGAGCACAAACATGTACCATTTTTCCTCTAGAAACCTCAGTAGGGAGACAGTAAAGGCAATAAAACATTTAAATCCACAAGTACACAGAGAATGCCATTGTAGTAATGTACTCCTCAACAGAAAAGGAAAATTGTTTGGAAGAGATCCTCCCCCATCCTCCAAGCTCCTTCACCTCCCTCACTCGAGTCTCCCACCCACAGCCCCGTGTGTCCTATTTACACTTGATGTCCAAACGGAGAGCTGGTTCCCAATCGTTCATCCCCTTGATGCTTCCAGTGGCAGCACATTGTACATTCTCTTCCCGCAGCCACCCAGAAATTAGAGTTTAACCATCTCAGCCTTAACCATCTCGTAAATATATACTGTTCCAGACATCCTGGGCTTCCGTCAGCCCTAAGTAAAATGTCCGCCTTAGGAAAAGTGCATAGACTATTTTTACGATTCCATGCGGTCGTCTTACTCCACTTTCTAGGCTTGCTGAAGTCCTCCTCCCTACCTCATGGCCCAGAAAAGAACAAAGGAAGAAAAGAAGAAAAAAGGTTAAGAAGAGATGGCTCTAAATTTCTAATCTTTTTTTCCCCTGCTGGCGCAAATTTTATTTTAGTTTATTATAATTCTCATATTTTTTCTGCCTCTTCCTTTCCTTTCAGTTCAGTTCAGTTCAGTCGCTCGGTCATGTCCGACTCTTTGCGACCCCATGAATCGCAGCACGCCAGGCCTCGCTGTCCATCACCAACTCCCGGAGTTCACTCAGATTCACATCCATCGAGTCGGTGATGCCATCCAGCCATCTCATCCTCTGTCGTCCCCTTCTCCTCCTGCCCCCAATCCCTCCCAGCATCAGAGTCTTTTACAATGAGTCAACTCTTCGCATGAGGTGGCCAAAGTACTGGAGCTTCAGCTTTAGCATCATTCCTTCCAAAGAAATCCCAGGGCTGATCTCCCTCAGAATGGACTGGTTGGAACTCCTTGCAGTCCAAGGTACTCTCAGGAGTCTTCTCAAACACCACAGTTCAGAAGTATCCATTCTTCGGCGCTCAGCTTTCTTCACAGTCCAACTCTCACATCCATATGTGACCACTGGAAAAACCATAGCCTTGACTAGACGGACCTCTGTTGGCAAAGCAATGTCTCTGCTTTTGAATATGCTATCTAGGTTGGTCATAACTTGCCTTCCAAGGAATAAGCGTCTTTTAATTTCATGGCTGCAGTCACCATCTGCAGTGATTTTGGAGCCCTCAACAATAAAGTCTGACACTGTTTCCACTGTTTCCCCATCTATTTCCCATGAAGTGATGGGACCAGATGCCATGATCTTTGTTTTCTGAGTGTTGAGCTTTAAGCCAACTTTTCACTCTCCACTTTCA
>SJYT01034013.1:70060-87191 GCA_006410635.1 Cephalophus harveyi | reverse complement strand
ACTAATCAATGGAGAATTTATCCATTCTGTTACATACAGATTTTTTCTAAACTAAGATGAATTTATTTTTAGGAAGATAAATACATAGGATTTAATTTTGAATTTCTGCAGGACTTTCCATTAAACTGTTACTAGACATGAATGGATGACCTTTATGATGAAAAAACAGAATGAAATAATCTGAACTGATTTTTCTCTTATAAAAAAGCAATAGAATTACTAAATTATGGGAGAATTTACAAAAGGACTGAGATCATTTATGGCTCTCTGAGGAAAACAAGATATAATTAAGAAAAGAATTATCATATGACCTAGAAATTCCACTCCTGAATGTATTCCTAAGAGAAATGAAAACCTATGTCCATACAGAAACATGTATATGAATGTACATGGCAGCATTATTTATAATAGCTGCAAAACTGAAAGAATCTAAATGTCCATCAAGTGATAAATGGATAGGCAAATGTGATATATGCATGTAATAGAATTCTATTCAGTCACAAAAAGGAATGATAAATGTTACAACATGGATGAGATTTGAAAACATTACACTAAGTAAAGAATGTAAACACAAAAGGCCCATACTGTTTGATTGCATTTATATGCGATACCCAGAACAGGCAAATCCACAGACAACAAAAGGAATTTCATGGTTGCCAGGGACTGGGGGAGATTGGAATGGGAAGTGCGTGTTATTGAGTATGGGTTTCTTTTAGGGATGATGAAAATGTTTTGAAATTGATTGTGGTGATGATTGCACAAGTCTATGAATATACTAAAACCCATTGAGTTGCACACTTTCAGTTCAGTTCAGTCGCTCAGTCGTGTCCGACTCTTTGTGACCCCATGGATTGCAGCACACCAGGCTTCCCTGTCCATCACCAACTCTTGGAGCTTGCTCAAACTCATGTCCATAGAATCGGTGATGCCATCCAACCATCTCATCCTCTGCTGTCCCCTTCTCCTCCTGCCTTCAATCTTGCCGAGCATCAGGATCTTTTCCAATGAGTCAGTTCTTCACATCAGGTGGCCAAAATATTGGAGTTTCAGCTTCAGCATCTGTCCTTCCAGTGAATATTCAGGACTGATTTCCTTTAGGATGGACTGGTTTGATTTCCTTTCAGTCCAAGGGACTCTCAAGAGTCTTCTCCAACACCACAGCTCAAAAGCATCAATTCTTTGGCACTCAGCTTTCTTTATGGTCCAACTCTCACATCCATACATGACTACTAGAAAAACCATAGCTTTGACTAGATGGACCTTTGTTGGCAGAGTAATGTCTTGGCTTTTTAATATGCTGTCTAGTTTGGTCATAGCTTTTCTTCCAAGGAGCAAGCGTCTTTTAATTTCATGGCTGCAATCACCATCTGCAGTGATTTTGGGGCCCCCCAAAATAAAGTCAGTCATTGTTTCCATTTTTTCCCCATCAATTTGCCATGAAGTGTTGCACACTTCAAATTGGTTAATTTATGGTATGTGAATTATATCTCAATTAAAAAAAAATCATACTGAAGACCCAAGTTTGAGAAGAAGCATACCTGGTTGGTACTTCTAGTTCCTTTGTTCATATAGCAGATATTTATTAGGAAAATCGCTGTGTCCCTAGGACACTACTGGTCATGACTTATAGATATCCAAGGTACTACTTGGGCTGTAAGTGACTTATTTGCACAGAGGAGAGATGCTTTTTGGCATTCAGACAGTCCTGTGCCACTAGCCAGAGGGACTCTATACCTGAGAATACTGCAAACTTGGGGGAAGACAGGAGAAAAAGTACTATAGCTATTTGAATGCAGTGGATAGAATTAGAAGTGTGATCAACTGACCAAAATACATATCAGATTTGAAGACCAATAAAGAAAGGAGCCAAATTCTGAGAGTGTAGGGTGCAGATTTCTCTAACTGTATCCCTCATCTAACTTGAAGAGAATTTCACACCAACTGAATGAGAGAAAAGTCAAGAATCCCATGAATCAGAGCCCCTTGGATTTCATCCATCCTCAATGCTCTGGCAGTGATTAAGTCCGATGATGAAATGTGAAGAATGATGCATTTTGTATGTATCTGTTATTTTGATACTAATTATAAAAGGTGACTAAAAGAAAATGACTTCCCAATTCAGTGCAGTTTGGGGTTCGATTATAAGCATGCTATAGGGCTTCCTTGGTGGCTCAGAGGTTAAAGCGTCTGCCTCCAATGTGGGAGACCTGGGTTCGATCCCTGGGTCGGGAAGATCCCCTGGAGAAGGAAATGGCAATCCACTCCAGAATTCTTGCCTGGAGAATCCCATGGACAGAGAAGCCTAGTAGGTTACAGTCCATGGGGTTGCAAAGAGTCGGACACGACTGAGCAACTTCACCTCACGGTTGCAATTAAAATCCACAATGAAATACTCAAGAGACTGCAGGAGAGAATGTGGCAGCATTCTCAGTTGACCTGAACTATCATCTACTGGCAGGTAATATACTATGATGAAATTCCCCAGCAACAAAAGGTGAAAACAAATTAATTAGAGGCACAGTCTCAGTTAGTACTAAGTGTATTACCAACATAGGAATAAAGAGGCAAAGGGAATATTTGAAGATATCATGCCTTCTAGCATACATGCCCTGCGATAATGTTCTAAACTTGTTTAACACTGTAACATCATTTTCCTCATTTCCGGCTCAAAGCAAGGTGGATATTTTATGTTATTTAATTATGTGATAAGTTCTCAATTTCTTTTGATGTAAGTTAACTATATAGTGAATAGATGGATGTAAATCTTCTAGAAAGTTTTATTAGATTTTAAAATGTGTACATAATAAAATATATGCTATGTATCTTAGAATATTATATCAAGTAATTATATTAAATCACTACAGTATTGAATCACAGTCTAGAAAAATTTATTAATGTCCCACCAGATATAAAAAAGTACAACAACGTTTTTCAAAAGGCAAAAAATTTAGCAGTGATGAAAGTGTTTAAGGAAAAAACCCCAGGGAATTCCCTGGCAGTCCAGTGGATAGAATTCCATGCTTCCACTGAAGGGGAAACAGTTGGGGAACTAAGATCCCACATGCTGAATGCATGGCATGGCCAAAACAAACAAACAAACATATTGATACTATGATATTTTGCCACAGAACAACCAAAGCAATTTTTATCATTCTGACATCAAAATCAGGTTAGAGTCATACACCCTAGTGAAAGCTGTCAAGCAAATAGCCACTTTACCAAACCAGAGTTTCCACTGTTGGCTAATTATTCCTCATTCTTTAACCTGAATCCCCTGAAGAAAAAATGGAAAGTTAACCAAGCAGCAAGTGGTTGGTGAACACCTACCACATGCCTACTACCTAAGATATTGTAGGGAACATGAAAAAGCATAAGGCATCATTCCTAGGACCAGCCTTGAAATTCTAAAGTTTGGTTCAGGCCTTTATTAATTAATTAGCATGAATCCACTTATCATGGAGACTACACCACTTGCTACACATCTCAGCCACCCAAAGCCATCAATAAATTTCTTCTCTCTCATTTCTAAGCATCCTCTTCTCCCTTAATGAACCCTTGCCTCTTCTTCATGAAGGGAAGTGAAACTCGCTCAGTCATGTCTCACTCTATGTGACCCCATGGACTGCATAGTCGATGGAATTCTCCAGGCCAGAATACTGGAGTGGGTAGCCTTTCCCTTCTCCAGGGGATCTTCCCAACCCAGGGATCGAACCCAGGTATCCCACATTGAAGGCAGATTCTTTACCAGCTGAGGCACAAGGGAAGCCCTGGGGTTTTTTATGCCTCTTCTTCATATATTTCATCAAAACAGTGTAGGAGAATTGAATCTTGGTGGTGCAACCTCAGAGATCATGTACTTGGCCTCTCACCCAAAGTAGGAATCCTTTTTCTCCACATTGGTAATATGATCAAATGGTTAGCTACATGAACCTCTGAATTTAAAGAGTTCTCTTCCCCCTAAGCCACTTATCCTTGGGTAAATGTCTTCTTTAGAAAGAATCTCCTTGGAAAGGTCCAGGCCTACTCCCAGGAATTCCCATTCAGTCATCTGAAATCTGCTCTCTTGAAAGATAGGCCAGATGTACTACTGAATTCCCTTGATGGCCACTCAAATATTTTAATCCAGCATTTTTCATACCCCACAGTCTCTGCCACTCCAGACTGTAATCTGTGAAAGTCTCTCAGTTGTGTCTGACTCTTTGCGACCCCAGGGACTGTAGTCTGCCAGGCTCCTCTTTCCATGGACTTCTTCAGGCAAGAATACTGGAGTGGGTAGCCATTCCCTTCTCCAGAGGATCTTCCCAACCCAGGGACTGAACTCCAGACTCCTGCATTGCAGGCAGATTGTTTACCTTCTGAGCCACCTGGGAAGTCCCACCACTCCAGACTAAACAGACTCAAATCCATTTGTGAAATTAATAGATTTATTAATGATGATGTATCTAGAACTTTCCCTCCCCCATCCACACTGCTCCCTTCAGGGCTTGCTGTATGGGTCAATGTCTTCCAAAGGTGTGGCCTCCAGAATACAATTTGATGCTCCGGGAGTGCCCTGACCCAAATGGAATACATTGCATTACTATTTTTATCAGGTTGGATTCTGAAGTTCTTTTCATGTTGCCCAAGTTTCCATTATCTGGTTTACCACTTTTGTCAGACTTCATTTGAGCTTCGTGGACAGTCTAAGAGCTCTACCTCTTCCTCAAACTGCTTCTCTATCCCAGATTAATTTTGTTACAATTTAAATGCAGTTCAGTTCAATTCAGTCGCTCAGTCATGTCCAACTCTTTGCGACCCCATGAATCACAGCATGCCAGGCCTCCTTAAATGCAGACTTCTCTTTAATTTTTTGAATCTTTTTGTCTTAGTCTCATTCTAGACTTTTGATCTAATTAAATTATGATAAGTTTAAACTATAGTTTAAAACACTAATTCTCTCTCCTATTATCTATTCTTTCTAGTTATTAGTACATGATATTCATAGTTTTTGCATCCATTTGAATGTGTAACCATTTCTGCTACATGTTATATCTGGTAAATTTCCAGAAAAAAATTTGTCCAATACTTCACTGAAATGGCTCAGACGGTAAAGCATCTGCCTGCAATGTGGGAGACCTGGGTTCAATTCCTGGGTCGGGATGATCCCCTGGAGAAGGAAATGGCAATCCACTCCAGTACTCTTGCCTGGAAAATCCCATGGATGGAGGAGCCAGATAGGCTACATTCCATGGGGTCGCAAAGAATCGGACACGACTGAGCAACTTCACCTTCACTTTCACTTTCACTGAACTTGGTCATTTACCTAAACCTTTTGGAGTCATCCGTGGGGAAAATATATTGAGGCTGATACACTACTGGGGCACCCCTGTAAATACAAGAACTATATATTACTGTGTTTACCTTTGAGTTTACTCTATCATAGAGCACATTCCTTTCTTAACTAAAATCCTATAATTAATAGTCAAAATGATGATGATGGTGATAATAGTGGTGGTAGTAATGATGATTATAATGATCGTAATGATGATGATGGTGATTGTGGTGATGGTGGTTGTGTCTCTTTCTAGATGCCAGGTTCTGTCTTAAATGCTTGGCAATTATTATCTCATTTAATCATCACACCAATCATGTAGGGTTAGGTGTTATACACTGACCCTCACCAGTCTGGGCATTCACAACTATTAGATTCTCTTTGGTAGATAACGAAAACCACTGAAGAACTGTGAGATGGTAAAGGCTACCTACCCACTCCACCATATCACTATATGTGTGTGTATGTGTGTGTGTGTGTACGTGCTAAGTTTCTTCAGTCATGTCTGACTCTCTGCAACCCACTGGACTGCAGCCCTCCAGGCTCCTCTGTCTATGGGATTCTCCAGGCAAGAATACTGGAGTGAGTTGCCATGCCCTCCTCCAGCTGTGTAAGTACATGTTCATTTCAGTTCAGTCACTCAGTCATGTCCTACTCTTTGCAACCCCATGGACTGCAGCATGCCAGGCCTCTCAGTCCATCACCAACTTAGAGTTTACTCAAACTCATGTCCATTGAGTCGGTGATACCATCCAACCATCTCATCCTCTGTCGTCCCCTTCTCCTCCTGCCTTCAATATTTCCCAGCATCAGGGTCTTTTCCAGTGAGTCAGTTCTTTGCATCAGGCGGCCCAAGTATTGGAGTTTCAGCTTCAGCATCAGTCCTTCCAATGAATATTCAGGACTGATTTCCTTTAGGGTTGGATCTCCTTGCAGTCCAAGGGACTTTCAAGAGCCTTCTCCAACACCACAGTTCAAAAGCATCCATTCTTCAGTGCTCAGCTTTCTTTATGATCCAACTCTCACATCTATACATGACTACTGGAAAAACCATAGCTTTGACTAGATGGACATTTGTTGGCAAAGTAATGTCTCTGCTTTTTAATATGCTGCCTAGGTTGGTCATAAGCTTTCTTCCAAGGAGTAAGCATCTTTTAATTTCATGGCTGCAATCACCATCTGCAGTGATTTTGGAGCTCAAAAAAATAAATTGTTTCCACTGTTTCCCCATCTTTTGAAGTGATGGGACTGGATGCCATGATCTTAGCTTTCTGAATGTTGAGTTCTAAGCCAACTTTTTCACTCTCCTCTTTCACTTTCATTAAGAGGCTCTTTAGTTCTTCTTCACTTTCTGCCATAAGGGTGGTATCATCTGCATACCTGAGGTTATTGATATTTCTCCTGGCAATCTTGATTCCAGCTTGTGCTTCATCTAACCCAGTGTTTCTTATTATGTACTTTGCATGTAAGTTAAATAAGCAGGGTGACAATATACAGCCTTGATGTACCCCTTTCCCTATTTGGAACCAGTCTGTTGTTCCATGTCCAGTTCTAACTGTTGCTTCTTGACCTGCCTACAGATTTCTCAAGAGGCAGGTTAGGTGGTCTGGTATTCCCATCTCTTTCAGAATTTTCCACAGTTTGTTGTGATCCGCACAATCAAAGGCTTTGGCATACTCAATAAAGCAGAAGTAGATGTTTTTCTGGAACTCTCTTGCTTTTTCCATGATCCAGCAGATTTTGGCAGTTTGATCTCTGGTTCCTCTGCCTTTTCTAAAAGCAGCTTGAACATCAGGAAGTTCACGGTTCACATATTGCTGAAGTCTGGCTTGGAGAATTTTGAGCATTACTTTACTAGCATGTGAGATGAGTGCAATTGTGCAGTAGTTGGAGCATTCTTTGGCATTGCCTTTCTTTGGAATTGGAATGAAAACTGACCTTTTCCAGTCCTGTGGCCACTGCTGAGTTTTCCAAATTTGCTGGCAGATTGAGTGCAGCACTTTCACAGCATCATCTTTCAGGATTTGAAACAGCTCAACTGGAATTCCATCACCTCCACTAGCTTTGTTCGTAGTGATGCTTTCTAAGGCCCACTTGACTTCACATTCCAAGATGTCTGGCTCTAGATTAGTGATCACATCATCATGATTATCTGGGTCGTGAAGATCTTTTTTGTACAGTTCTTCCGTGTATTCTTGCCACCTCTTCTTAATATCTTCTGCTTCTGTTAGGTCCATACCATTTCTGTCCTTTATCGAGCCCATCCTTGCATGAAATGTTCCCTTGGTATCTCTAATTTTCTTGAAGAGATCTCTAGTCTTTCCCATTCTGTTGTTTTCCTCTATTTCTTTGCATTGATCACTGAAGAAGGCTTTCTTATCTCTTCTTGCTATTCTTTGGAACTCTGCATTCAGGTGCTTATATCTTTCCTTTTCTCCTTTGCTTTTCGCCTCTCTTCTTTTCACAGCTATTTGTAAGGCCTCCCCAGACAGCCATTTTGCTTTTTTGCATTTCTTTTCCATGGGGATGGTCTTGATCCCTGTCTCCCGTACAATGTCACGAACCTCATTCCATAGTTCTTCAGGCACTCTATCTATCAGATCTAGGCCCTTAAATCTATTCCTCACTTCCACTGTATAATCATAAGGGATTTGATTTAGGTCATACCTGAATGGTCTAGTGGTTTTCCCTACTTTCTTCAATTTGAGTCTGAATTTGGCAATAAGGAGTTCATGATCTGAGCCACAGTCAGCTCCCGGCCTTGTTTTTGTTGACTGTATAGAGCTTCTCCATCTTTGGCTGCATAGAATATAATCAATCTGATTTCGGTGTTGACCATCTGGTGATGTCCACGTGTAGAGTCTTCTCTTGTGTTGTTGGAAGAGGGTGTTTGCTATGACCAGTGCATTTTCTTGGCAAAACTCTATTAGTCTTTGCCCTGCTTCATTCCGCATTCCAAGGCCAAATTTGCCTGTTACTCCAGGTGTTTCTTGACTTCCTACTTTTGCATTCCAGTCCCCTATAATGAAAAGGACATAATTTTGGGGTGTTAGTTCTAGAAGGTCTTGTAGGTCTTCATAGAATCGTTCAACATCAGCTTCTTCAGCATTACAGGTCAGGGCACAGAGTTGGATTACTGTGATATTGAATGGCTTGCTTTGGAAACAAACAGAGATCATTCTGTTGTTTTTGAGATTGTATCCAAGTACTGCAATTTAGACTCTTTTGTTGACCATGATGGCTACTCCATTTCTTCTAAGGGATTCTTGCCCACAGTAGTAGATGTAGTGGTCATCTAAGTTAAATTCACCCATTCCAGTCCATTTTAGTTTACTTATTCCTAAAATGTTGACATTCACTCTTGCCATCTTGTATGTGTGTGTGTGTGTGTGTGTGTGTAACCATTTATTAGCCAGTTGGCATCACATATTGAACCTGTTTTGTTAGCTTGACAACAACAATAAAAATGTTAGATGCCCTGTCCTTTCAGGTACTCTGAGCATCTCTTTGCATGAAAAGTATACCTGATGCAGTCACAGAAGATGATTGTCTCATTAGCAATCCTAGACCCTTTATTGGCGAAGGTGCACCACTGTATGGGCACACCGTCCCCAATGATGAGGTCAAGGAGACTGACCGAAAAGTAAGTGGAACAATTAGGGAAGAGGGAATTGAAACAAAGAGTGAGGGAATCAGGGTAAAATTCATTTGGGCCACATGTCAGATATTCAAACTCATCCTAAACTTGATGTGATCAACTGTTGAGAAATAGGTGTGGCCCTTGGGACATCTGAGCCCAGGTTGGCATACATGCCACCTATAATTTTTTTTTCAGTACAGTGGCAGTTTTACTGTTGCCTGAGACAGATTGCTTCTGGTCAAATGAGGACACTCCAGCAAATACCTCTGCACTGAAGACTTCTAAGCACTCATCAAGCTGGGTAAATTCCCTGAAAAGAAGGAGCTTAGTTTTCAGGGTGACTCGAAATTAGAACTTTGTTCCCCACTGTTTTTATCTTAAAATACTTTTGCCTGGGAGAAAGCACTGTGTGAAATTAATACCTTATCCAACTCCACACCACCATACAAATTAACCTAACTTGGATGGGGAAATTCTTTCTTGCTGTCTTTGAGAACAAATGTCTTAAGAGAACCCCTTTGGAGGGGCGGGGCTTACCTTTGTGTATTGATCAGACTGAATATTTCAAGGAGCTCTGTCTACCCTGGAGGGTAGATTTTTGTTGAAACATGTGCAATAGTGCAAAGGATAGTGTGTTTCACAACTGAAGCAGATGTGCATACTTATAATTTACCTTCAGTTTGGAAACATGTTAATTAGGCACTAATTTCTAATTAGCTACCCATGGATGGGTGTGGAACTGAATATGGTTGTACTCATTAATCCACTTTGAAGGCATTTTTCAGGTGAGTTAATATTCACATTGTATGGAAAAATAGTATGTATTCATATACATATACACAGTATATATACATCTACCTGACTAAACATAGTATGTATACTTAGTACAAACTATACATATATTGATATTTGATATGCCAACTTGAAAGATCATTCTCGGGCATTTACTTTAAGAAATAAACTCAAGTCTGCTCTTACTTCACTTTGGATTCTCCATGGTGCTAGAATATTTTATCCTTTGGATGGTTAAGTGAGAAAGATATAACAACAAAGCTAAAGTGTCATTTATGGCTCTGTATTGGAGAATTAAGGGAGTTGATTCAGGTTGCTGAAATCTCTCTTCTGGCCCTCTCCATGGAAGACAAGTCACCATAGTGAGCTTGATCCCTGTCTGTGCCCTTGCCCTTTGCTTAATGACTCTGAGTATGTGACATAAGATAGCATATCTGGAAGACTCCCTGCTCTTTCATACACTACCCTGATCTTCAGTGATCCCTATGCTGTCTTTAAGTAAATAACAAAGGCCTTGGCTTCTTTTGCTGGATCAGCTCAGGGTATACTGGATGAACCTGCTTCGGTAGATCCATTGCTTCATTTGGACTGGTTAACAGTGTGTTTTTAAGGTGCCTAGGCTGGGAATATCCTTCATTTCCTAGTGTAATTATTCAACATCTCCTCTGTTGCCTTATTAGCTGTGTGTGTGAGGGAGGGACTATTTGAAATTGTAATTTATCAGTTTGTACCAAATTCTTCCTGCCATTGATCAGAGCAGTATCTTTTGCACACGTTTCACTAATTTAAGAGGACTATTATGTAATAGTGAGTTTCTCAGTTGATCCAAACATGATGTTATTTAAGTCCCAAGTCTAAACTTGATCCTGGAGCAGGAGATGGCAACCCACTCCAGTATTCTTGCCTGGAAAATTCCATGGACAACAGAGTCTGGTGGACTACAGTCCATGGGGTTGCAAAGAGTCAGACACAACTGAGAGCACATGCATGCACGCACTAATCTTGATTATGATTCTTTCACTTCCTGTCCCATACTTTGCCTGGTTGTCCCACAGTTGTCTTTTGGACTTGGGAGAGTCAGTTGAGAATGAAGATTAACAAGAGCAAATCAATCCCCACAGTCAAGTACAGGCAAGAGAACAACATTTAGAGTACAGAGCGCAGGCCTGGATTATGGTTCATCTTTTCCTCAAGAGAAGACAGACATTTCTGTATAGAGGGAAACATATTTGCATGGAGCATTGTATAGTGGAGTGTGTGTATGTGTGCATGTATGTAAGGTGCCTATATGCATGTACATGTGTGCATCAGGGGAGGAGTATGTCTGTTGTCACATTAATGATGATAGCAAAAATACCCACTGGTTACCACGGAGCAGGTCATGTGCCGACTGTTGGTCCTGCCATATGTTTATTTGTGCAAGGGTTTACTATAGTACTCACCCAGGCATTTCCAGAAGGAAAGGGTGAGGATTGATTTGTCAATGCCTAAGGGTCTCCCAACATGTGGTCTACTACAACTCTGTTTGTCAGTGAGTTGTTTGGGCCTCACAGGAATTTTCCCACAGAAAGGATGTTCTAACTGGCAGGCTCCCAGGACCGCCTACAAATCCATTTAACCATAACAGAGCTGACGAACACTGTCAGGACTGGAGTTGGTTTCCAAATGGGAAGTCAGCCTGGTATTAATAGCACAGTTCCAGCTGCACTTTGGGTCCAGCAGACTTCTGATGGACTGGCCTGGGAACCCAGGCGCTCTTTGTAACATTTATAGAAAATGGATTCCTTGGTGAGCATGGTGGGAAGGGAGTCCTGTGGTGGCTTGAGAATCATGGCTACCCATTTCCCCCTTCTCTGATCACTGCCATCGTCGGTATCCAGCAGGAAGAGACTAAGGTGAATCCTAGGGGAATTCTTCTCCCTACTTCAAGTCTGGGGAGAGCCTGCCCTGGTCCTGGTCCGCTTGCTTGGGTTGACTGTTCCCATGTACAGGATATTTGTAAGTTGGGCGTTCCTAGGCCACTTATATTTAATTGTTTGATGCAGATGTTTAACATAGTAGCTATTTATCCATGTAAAATTTACATTAAAATTACAGGCTTATTTTTATTTGAAACATGTATTATTCATTTTGACTGATTTCAGCCCTGATGATGTTTTTGTGCTTCTTTAATGGGTTAAAGGCGTTATATTTATGCAAATTGAAAGGGTGTGTGCTGTTGCAGTAAAACATTCCGTTTTCTGGTTGTAGGAGGAAATAAGAGAAGTGGGTGGTACCGTGGTGTGTGTGTGTGAGCATAATTTGAATTTGACCCAAATTTGTGTACTTTGAATACGACCCAAAGGTGTGTTGTTCAAACCAAGATATGCTTTAAGATATTAAAAATTGTGTTTGTACTCAAGAGAGCACTTTCTCAGTAGTGTATTTGGAAATATTTCAGGCCATTTTTTTCTGCAGAAGTTGCAGACCTAACTAAAAGATTTTTTTCCCCTGGAAGCTCTTTGAATATATAATTTTTTTTACAGGATTTTTTAAAGGCTAGATGGCAGCAAGGAAATTGTTTTCTGTTCATCTTAAGTAAATATCTCTGTGATATAAGTGCTGCATCAGAGTTATCTTATCAGCTGCATATGACTCAGAGGGAAAATAATTTGTTTAGTAACTTGATTTTCTTCCTTTTTTTATGATTCACAAGTTGTCAAGCTCATCCTGTTTGGGACATTATAAATGTAGTAGTAGTAGTATTCACTCAGTCATGTCTGACTCTTTGAGACCTCATGGAGTGTAGCCTGTGGGAACTTGTAAATGAATAACAAATTTAAATGTAAATCAACTGAAATGTATATGAAATCCTACTGGATTCTTAAGAGGTCTCTCGGTATTTATGAACCACACTTCTCTTTTCTAGGATTCTGTCTTGGGACACAGTCATAAATGCAAAAGGAAGGTTTCAGTACCTAATGACATTTATCCTTATAATATTGGGCCCCTTCAGCCCAAGCATTGAAAAACTATCTGGAGTTGGAATTGCTGAGACATGGAAAACTTTTCTCTAGAAGGATTTTTTTTTTAATAAAAATTATACTTTAAGATTATGAGTATAGAATTATAACACAGACAATTCATCATACTTAATAAGCCTCTCTAGATCAATCTAGATTATGTCTAAAAGGTCTATTTCACCCAGTCCCATAATTACATACTTGGGGAAGTAAAATGAAGTGTATAGGGTTTTCAGAGTGGCAGCTCTACTTGGAATCCTTCTAACCCAGTTGTTTATGTGTAGGAAAGGGAACTGGAGACCCGAGGGATTAAGGGGCTTGAGTAAGGCCCCTTAGTGAGGGCAGGGCTAGGAGGGCGATGATCAACAGTGAGAATGTCTGTCACCTGTTAAAGGCCTTCAATTTCTTGGGTTTACGTCCATCTTTACATTTAACCCTCACAACAGTTTTGCAAGGCATGGATCATATTCCAGTTTATAAAATGATAAAACTGAAACATGGGAGGTTCTCTAACTGCTCAAAGTCAGTAGGCATTAGGAGGCAGAGCAGAAATTCAAATGCACACCCCCTGATTCTGAGAGTCTGGTGTCTCCTGCCTTGAGCTGTTTTCACTGTACCAGGGTGGCTCCCTGGCTTCAGTATATAGCCTAAAATCCAAGCAACATTCCGTTTTTCTACATGTTTACAGGCATCACTCATCTTTTTGAGCTTCACTTTATCACACTTCATAGATAATGCTTTTTTCACAGATTGAAGTTTGCAGCAACCCTGTGACAAGCAGGTCTATCTGCACCATTTCTTTTTTCAACATTATTTGCTTACTTTGTGTCCCTGTGTCACAGTTAGGTAGTTCTCACAATAATTCCAACAGTTTCATTATTTTTGTATTTGTGATGGTGGTCTGTGATCAGTGACCTTTGATGTTACTATTAATACTATAACCTGCTGAAGGCTCGGGTGATGGTTAGTATTTTTTAGCAATATTTTAAAATAAAGATATGTACATTTTTAGACATAATGTTATTGCATACTTAATGTTGTTCAGTTGCTCAGTTGTGTCCAACTCTTTGTGACCCCATGGACTGCAGCATGCCAGGCTTCCCTATCCTTCACCATCTCCTGGAATCTGCTCAAACTCACGTCCATTGAGTTGATAATGTCATCTAACCATCTCATCCCCTGTTGCTCCATTCTCTTAGTTCAGTTCAGTCGCTCAGTCGTGTCCGACTCTTTGCAACCCCATGAATCGCAGCATAGTGATCACATCATCATGATTATCTGGGTCGTGAAGATCTTTTTTGTACAGTTCTTCTGTGTATTCTTGCCACCTCTTCTTAATATCTTCTGCTTCTGTTAGGTCCATACCATTTCTGTCCTTTATCGAGCCCATCCTTGCATGAAATGTTCCCTTGGTATCTCTAATTTTCTTGAAGAGATCTCTAGTCTTTCCCATTCTGTTCTTTTCCTCTATTTCTTTGCATTGATCACTGAAGAAGGCTTTCTTATCTCTTCTTGCTATTCTTTGGAACTCTGCATTCAGGTGCTTATATCTTTCCTTTTCTCCTTTGCTTTTCGCCTCTCTTCTTTTCACAGCTATTTGTAAGGCCTCCCCAGACAGCCATTTTGCTTTTTTGCATTTCTTTTCCATGGGGATGGTCTTGATCCCTGTCTCTTGTACAATGTCACGAACCTCATTCCATAGTTCATCAGGCACTCTATCTATCAGATCTAGGCCCTTAAATCTATTCCTCACTTCCACTGTATAATCATACAGAATTTGATTTAGGTCATACCTGAATGGTCTAGCGGTTTTCCCTACTTTCTTCAATTTCAGTCTGAATTTGGTAATAAGGAGTTCATGATCTGAGCCACAGTTATTCTTTCCCAATATCAGGGTCTTTTCCAATAAGTCAGTTCTTCATATCAGGAGGCCAAAGTATTGGAGCTTCAGCTTCAGCATCAGTCCTTCCAATGAATATTCAGGACTGATTTCCTTTAGGATGGACTGGTTTGATCTCCTTGCTGTCCAAAGGACTCTCAAGAGTCTTCTCCAGCACCACAGTTCAGAAGCATCAATTCTTTGGTGCTCAGCCCCCTTTATGATCTGACTCTCACATCCGTATGTGACTAATGGAAAAATCATAGCTTTGACTATTTGGCAAAGTGATGTCTCTGCTTTTTAATACACTGTTTAGGTTTGCCATAGCTTTGCTTCCAAGGAGCAAGCATCTTTTAATTTCATGGTTGCAGTCACTCTATGCAATGATTTTGGAACCCAAGAAAATAAAGTCTGTCACTGTTTCCATCTTTTTCCCCATCTATTTGCCCGGGGATATCCAATTAATAGCAGAAAATAAAGTAAGTGAGATGGTGGTAAGTGTCGAAGAAAAAAAAGACATAAAGGGAAAAAATCAAGGAAAGGAGACACTAGAAAGGTGGGATGGGAGTTATTTAAAAAGGACTTTGCTGTGAGTATGTATTTGGGAAGTGTTTGTTATTGCATTATTGGTTCAGTGAAAGAAGCTGGCAGGTGTCTATTTTGCCAGCAGTTTCCTTTCCAAAACCATAATATTCCATTCTCTACCAGTGGTAAAAGGCTTATTCTAACTCCATCTCCATCATCATGATACATCTTCCCATCTGCCTCTTGTGGGAACCATTGTTATCACCATAGTATCAAAAAAAGAAAACAGGGGTCAAATGAGTTACCCATAATTGGAGAACAAGACAAGCATAGTGCCTGGGCTATTCTTTCCAAATATCTAATTCACAGGGAAGGAAAATCTCAGAAATGCTAAAATGACTAGCCCAGAATTACATGGCAAAGTGCTCAGTATTTTATGTATCCAGCAAGATATGGATGGAATTTCTACAGTGGGCCAGGCTGCTGAGATGGATCCAGAAAGTAGTACTCACGGAGATGTTCTCTGACCTAGGGGCACATGCAGGGACCTCTGTACCCTACCCAGTGCTCATTTATGCATACCATGATGGACAGTCTTCTCTCTTTTCCAGAGTCTGAGAAGAATGGTGTTCCCACTTTTATTTCCCACTCTGCATTTCTAGTGTGTTATGGATTAAATGAGACTTTATCAGCTGGCCTGGGGACCAAAACAACTATGTATACCATTGTTTCCATGGGCAAATGCATTTAGACTTTCACACATCCAGCCATCTTTACAAACTTTCAGACTGGGGAGTGTCTGAGTTGGAGAATACAAGCAGAGATTGTTTAGAGTCCATCAAGGCACTCTGGTTGCCCAACCTCTCAGATATTGACCATTGCCTGGAGTAAACAATATCCTCTTCAGTCCTAAAGCATCAAATGAGATACAAATGAGCAATAATAGCTTCCTCAAAATTTTACGGAAAAGATTTTATCTTCTTTACTCGGAAGGCAAAGTGACGGTCACACTTATTTACCTTTAAGGAAAAGGTCTTCAAATGGTAGTCTGTGGATTGTGCCCACCAGCCATTCTATAGTTTGTCATAGTTCTCTAGGGCTATGGGAATCTACCAGGAGATTGTAGCTCATTTAATCTGTGTTTATTCCATTATCTATGTATGAGACTCAATTTCCATACATGGCAGCAGCCAGTCTAGTACCACAAGTGTGTCTTGAATGAAACAGAATGGAAAGAAATGTTCTCTTGGCCATTGCATATGCTAGCGAGTATCGTTTGCCCATCTTTCTTCCATAATGCAAATGCCATGGGCATTTCAGTTCCTGTTCTACATGCCTGTCATCATCTGCTTGATTAGAATGATACTGCTGTAGATAATAAGTACTTTGAATTTATATAAGCTTCTTAAGGAATGATGAACTTAGATTGAACTTCAGTGAATGCTTCAGTAAAATTCAAAGGAATTATGATTATGGTTGCCTTGGCAACCATAGTTCTGTATTCTCTTTGTTTTATTACTTACCATTTTCCTATATTGAGGTCATTTTGAGGAGATCATTAAGGTCTCATTTTCAGTTTATGAGGCTTCTGGGAATGATACAATTTCATGTAGCTACAAATGTATCTCCTTTTCTTAAAATTTCCCCAAACATTGGAAAGTCTGGGCATGTGAAATGAACTAAAAATAAGCTATTACTTATGTTGACACATACATGTCATCTTTACTCTCTATTAAGGTAATTATTTATAAGGACTGAAAGACATTGTTATTTTACATTTCTCCTTAGCATGCAAATATGACTTTTCCTTTGTTTCAAAAGTGAAGAATTCTTTGTCAATAAATTTCCATGAATGTTTTTACCTATAATGCAGTTATTAAACTGAAAATAACTAAACAAGAAAAATAGTTTTACTTTAGGAAAAGGCCAGTTTGAGAGACAGTCAAACAGTGATATTTTAGCAACATATTAAATAATTAATC
>SJYT01034013.1:29810-68311 GCA_006410635.1 Cephalophus harveyi | reverse complement strand
TCAGTTTTAATAAATTTTAATATTTAATAGTTTGATTCAGATATTTTAATCTTTTTAAAAAATAAATAATACATATGAACACAGACGAAGACTATACCAGACTTTTAATGTGTATGATTTTTCCACATTCTAACAATTTTTAAAGAGGCGGTTTATTTTTTGGTGGATCTGCATTTTTCCTACTTATTAAAGTGAATTTCTTGAGAGCCAAAAGGATGGAAAGATTACGGAATTGATTTTAGATGTGCAGATTATCGTTGGTACACAGTAGACCAATTTTACCTGATTTGATACATTTTTATGTCCATCCAGGACTAAATTAATGCTATGAATTTACTTCCAATAGAGGCTTTGCAAATTCCCTATATCTCTTCCATGTGGTAAATGAGATATGTGATTAAGAGACAGTGAGTACAAATCATGCTAATTCATAATCAAGGACTGAAGACAGCTTTTCATTTCTATAGTGGCTTATTCAAATGCATTATTTTTCTCTGCTGCCCTTAACACAGTTAATGCTTTGTGGAACAAACACTTTCACAAACATTCTGTCATTCAATCTTTGGAATGTCCCATGTGGTGGTTAGAACAGATAGTATTGCAATCGTCTCCTAGGTGAGGAAATTAAGGCACAGTGATATCAGTGCAGTGCTTATAAGTCTTGGCTGAACCTTAGTACCACTGGGTGAGCTTTGATAAAGGACCTGTGGATCCCTGAGCCTACCCACAGAGATTTGATACAACCAGGCTGGAACGGACCAAAAGTGTTAGTATTTTTCATTGATTCTTCTGTGCAGCCAAGGTTGAGAATTTCTGCTGGACTAGGGAACTGATCAAAGTTGTTCAACCCTGTGGTTCTCAAATGGGGGCTATTTATCCACCCCCCACCCTGCCAGGGGAACATTTGATAATAAGACACTTGATTGACACATGTTGGTTGAGGACGCTACTGGCTTCTAGTGAGTAGAGAAAGCAGAGATGCTGCCAGAACATCCTACAGCCTCGCTTCTCAACATAAAAGTCTCCAGCCCCAGGACTTCCCTGGAGATCCAGTGGTTAAGATTCCGTACTTCCACTGAAGGGGGCATGAGTTTGATTCCTGGTGGGAGAACTAAGATCCCACGTGCTGTGCAGTATGGCCAAAAATAAAAGAATGAGAAAAAAAGAAAAAACAAAAATATCCCTATCCAACCCCAAATGCCACTATGTCAATTGAGCTGAGGTTGAGAAACTTGTACTTAACCTCTAAGTGTTGGACTGAAGTCCCTCTGACTCTAAGCCATTGTTATTTCTTCAGTCCCAAATTGCTAAATTATTCAAATTAGTCATCCTCTTATTATTTCTCTAATAATACATTTTTAAAGTGACTTTAAACTTTTTCAGAAACTAGGTGGTCTCGTGTCTTAACCACACTAGGATAGGCAGAAATCCTACTTTTCTCAGAATACCAAAAGTAACACAAAAACAAGCAAATAGCCACAAAGGATACAACATCAAAAAGAAAAGAACTATTTCTCAACTTAGGTATATGTATGATCCCAAATGAAAAATGTGAATTTTGTAAAGCAGTGGCTCTCAAAATTGAGCATGCATTGAAATCCCCTGGAGGGCTATTAAAATACAGACTGCTGGACCCACCCTCAGAGTGTCTGATTCCCTAGGTCTGGTGTGGTATTCAAGCACTTGAATTTCTAAATTTCTAACAAGAGCTTCCAGCTGAGACAGACTCTTCTGGACCTGGGAACACACTGAGAATTACAGATGTAAAATGTGTAATAGTTTCTCAAATGCATAACCTCAGGACTATCTATTAAAGCATCAAGTTAATATTCCTAAAAATGCAAGCGTTATTTCATCATAGTATACACATGATTTTAGAATATAATCCATCAATAAGTACAAGAACCTTCCAGTTCCATGATTACAATCAGGACAGACCTATGAAATCAAACCGTTGTGCCCACTTCTAAGAGCAACAGGAGCTAGCTTCAGTAAGCTTCTTGTCCAGAACAAGTCCAATGTTAAGAATGTACAGCTGTCCATCTTATCAGAAATAAAAAAGTGATAATACCTGAGACATTTTAAAATGTATCTAACGTACATGATGCACATTCTTCAAATTATAAGGAGATGCCTAAATCAAAAATGACTTAAACAGAATTTTCCTACTTTTGGATACATTAACACATGATTGTAGGAGGGTGGATTGATATCTAAAATTTCAGTGAAATTTATTGCCTGTATCAAATAAAAAATCCTAGTTCCTTAACAAATTGGAATATTGACATAGGTGGCTAAATAATCATAGAATTAAACATGGAATCTGAAACCTATTTCAGAAACAAGTCAATTACTTTTCCACTTCATCAGTCCATGACACTCTAAAGATAGCAGCGATAAAGGTGGTGTTGTTTGTGATTTTCATAAACTAGCCTTAAGTTAGATATTACAGCATATTTTGTAGGTGAAAAACCTAAACCCTGAAGAAGCGAAGTACATGTCCCTTATTTTCCACAGCAAGAGGTCAAAGAAACTAGAATATGCTCTTATCTCTGCCTCTTAGATGTTTTCTGAATCTCTTGATAGTGAAGATTTGATCTCTTTCTAGAACCTGGCACACTTCCTAGTACATACCAAGGGATAATTAGGCTTTTACTGAATTTACTTAAGTGGATTTGTGAGAAGTTCATGCATTTCTGTATTTCATGAATTTTATATTGCATATTTCAGTCCCATTCAAATTCAGGATCCTTAACCCCAAAATCCCAAATAAGATCCAGTCTATACTGTCCAAAGTACAAACTTTAATTATGAGCTAGGGATTAAGAAAAATAAAGGGAAACTATGGGAAAATTTTCCAACAAGTAAGCACTTCTTTTGTACCGGCATTGATGATATATATGGCAGTCAACAATGATAAGGCTTCCAAAGGATAACTAAATAGCTCTGTACTGTAAAATATAAATTTTACACTTCTAAGGGAACAAATAAAATCTAAGAATTGGAAAAAATATACCTAATAGCATCGTTCTGCGCCAGTGTTTAAGAGCAAACCGAGAAGTTGCTATGGCATTGACTTACACGAGCATAGCAACAGAGCGAACTCAGTGATTCAGCTTGATAAAAGAGGAAATTATCTCACCATTTCCCTTTCCCTAAATCAGTCAGATATCCAAGTATTTCATGTTGAAACGGTATATCCATCAACATGTTCTAATGGATAAAAGTCAATAGTGGGGGTGGGGAGGAAGGTCAAGACGAAATCTGTATGACATATGCTTACTTTAGAGAATGCAACTCACATCTAAAGAATCTATTAATATCTCTGCATCCTGCTTTCCCCCGATTGAATGGGGTTTGTCAGTGGCTTATATTGGGTGAATATTGGGTGAATATGAGTGATAATTTGGCAAAAGACAACAATTTATCAGCCCGTATAACTTCATTCTAATGAAAGTTGACTGTGGTATATTTTGAGAAAGAAACATTGTTCGGCCATGAAACTGTAATTCCCTGTGCGCAACAGCCCTCCAGGGAAGGGATAGATTATGCCAGCATAATATGTGAAGTTTAGTCATTATCACTTGTATCAAGCAGAGGTCAGCCGTGGGTGTATATGTGGGAGGCACCACTGTGGTGAGCCAATACAAACAGAGACAAATGTCACACATAAATGCTGACATTTTATCACGTTATTATTTTAAATATTATTTTACCACTGTGTTTTTTCTAGTATTGTTTAACCTCCACATCTTTATTTCCCATTTCCTTTCTTTAAACTGATTAATGAAAACTGGGCAAGTATGGTTTGAGTCACTACTTGACCATGAACATGGGAAGTTAATTGACCCCACAAAAGAGCCCCAAACCCATGAAACTTGGATTCTTAGATTTATTCTGCTTTTTTTGTTTGTTTTTTGAAAACACAACGATTCTTTATTTTACTTAAAAATTTTATTTATTTTAATTGGAGGCTAATTACTTTGCAATATTGTAGTGGTTTTTGCCATACTTGACGGGAATCCACCACGGGTGTACATGTGTTCCCCATCCTGAACCCCCCTCCCACTTCCCTCCCCATCCCATCCCTCTGGGTCATCCCAGTGCACCAGCCCCGAGCACCCTGTCTCATGCATCGAACCTGGATTGGCGATCTGTTTCAGATATGATAATATACATGTTTCAATGCTATTCTGTCAAATCATCCCACCCTCACCTTCTCCCACAGAGTCCAAAAGACTGTTCTTTACATCTGTGTCTCTTTTGCTGTCTCNCCATCCCATCCCTCTGGGTCATCCCAGTGCACCAGCCCCGAGCACCCTGTCTCATGCATCGAACCTGGACTGGCGATCTATTTCACATATGATAATATACATGTTTCAATGCTATTCTCTTAGATCATCCCACCCTCGCCTTCTCCCACAGAGTCCAAAAGACTGTTCTGTACATCTGTGTCTCTTTTGCAGTCTTGCATACAGGGTTATCATTGCCATCTTTCTAAATTCCATATATATGCGTTCGTATACTGTATTGGTGATTTTCTTTCTGGCTTACTTCACTCTGTATAATAGGCTCCAGTTTCATCCACCTCATTAGAACTGGATTCAAATGTATTCTTTTTAATGGGTGGGTAATATTCCATTGTGTATACGTATCACAGCTTTCTTATCCATTCGTCTGCTGATGGACATCTAGGTTGCTTCCATGTCCTGGCTATTATAAACAGTGCTATGATGAACATTGGGGTACACGTATCTCTTTCAATTCTGGTTTCCTTGGTGTGTATGCCCAGCAGTGGGATTGCTGGGCCATATGGCAGTTCTATTTCCAGGTTTTTAAGGAATCTCCACCCTGTTCTCCATAGTGGCTGTACTAGTTTGCATTCTCACCAACAGTGCAAAAGAGTTCCCTTCTTCACACCCTCTCCAGCATTTATTGCTTATAGATTTTTGGGATAGCAGCCATCCTGACCGGCGTGAGATGGTACTTCATTGTGGTTTTGATTTGCATTTCTGTGATAATGAGTGATGTTGAGCATCTTTTCATGTGTTTGTTAGCCATCTGTATGTCTTCTTTGGAGAAATGTCTATTTAGTTCTTTGGCCCATTTTCTATTTATTCTGGATTGACTTACAAATTCAAAAACATATAATTTGATTATTTTTAATTTACATATAGTAAAATTCATCTTTTGGAGGGGTACAATTCTGAGTTTTGAGAAATACATAAAATTGTGTAACCACCACTACAATAGGGACCCAGAAGAGTTCTGTCATCCCCCCAACCCCACAGATTACCTCCTGCTGCCCCTTCATAGTCAACCCCTCCCTGAGCTGCCCCAGGACCTGTCATCAAAAATCTGTTGGTGCTCTTCTATTTTAACTATTTTTTTTCCTTCTCCATTCATTCGCAGTACAGTCTATCATGTGCTAGGTTCTGTGTGAGGTTCTGGGGATGAAATAGTGAATAAGATTCACATGGTGCTTTCCATGCAGAAACAAGATAATGAACAAAAGTAAATCTGTAATTCCAATGTGTAGTAAATGCTGTGTAGTAAACAGATCCCGCTTGCTCCTATGACATACCTATGAAAAGCTATGACAAACTTAGCATATTAAAAAGAAGAGACACCACTCAAGGTCGGTATAGTCAAAGCTATGGTTTTCCAGTAGTCATATACACATGTGAGAGCTGTACCAGAAAGAAGACTGAGCTCTGAAGAACTGATGCTTTTGAAATGTGCTGGAGAAGACTCTTGAGAATTCCTTGGACAGCAAAGTGATCAAACCATTCAATCCTAAAGGAAATCAACCCTGAATATTCATTGGAAGGACTGATGCTGAAGCTGAAGCTCCAATACTTTGGCCACCTGATGTAAAGAGCCAACTCATTTGAAAAGACCCTGATGCTGGGAAAGATAGAGGGCAAGAGGAGAAGGGGGCAGCAGAGGATGAGATGATTGGATGGCATCATCGACTCAATGGACATGAATTTGAGCAAATTCCAGGAGATAGTGAAGGACAGGGAAGCCTGGCATGCTGCAGTTCATGGGGTCACGAAGAGTCGGACATGACTTAGTGACTGAACAACAACAATAAGCAGATCACTATGATAACAAGTATCGGAAGATGAAACCTCATTTTAGACAGAATGTTAGAAAAGGTGGCTCTGAGAAGTTGGCATTATATCTGAGGACTGAAGTCTAAGAAGGAGCCAGCTATGTGAAATGAGCAAGGGGTGGGGACACATGGGCAATCATTCCATGTAGAAGGAACATTATATGGAAAACAGGGGTCAGCAGTCCCAAGAGTGAGAGAAGAAAGCAATGGCATGAGGTGCTGTGGACAGATAGGCAGGGTCTAGCTAAGGTGTATCAACTTCATTCCCTTGCAGCAGGACACCATCAGGTAAATCTGTACCTGGAGATGATTTGACTGATGTTTTGAGTTCTATGTAGAAAGTTGTTTGTTATAGAGTGAGAATGGACACAGGGCAGTTTACTGGGCCATGGCAACCATCCAGTTGACTGCTGACGGGCAGCAACTGGAGATGTAGAAGGAATGGATTTGAAATACATTTTAGAGATAGAGGGCTTCCCTGGTGGCTCAGCTGGTAGAGAATCCACCTGCAATGTAGGAGATCTGGGTTTGATCCCTGGGTTGGGAAGATCCCCTGGAGAAGGGAAAGGCTACCTACTCCAGTGTTCTGGCCTGGAGAATTCTTTGGACTGTATAAGTCCATGGGGTCTCAAAGAGTTGGACACAACTGAGCGACTTACACTTTTCACTTTCAATCCATGTTACAAATATGAATTCATTCACTTACATTTATTGAGGGCCCACAATGAGTGAGACTCAGATGAGGAAGTAAGGATATAATGTTAAAGAAGAACCTACAAGATTGGAGGCAAACTGGCAGGAGAGATAGGACTTCATTCAACAGTCTCACACATATGTGTAAAATTAATGTGACAGTAAATTTCACAGAGGAGAGAGTTCTATGAGAGGACATAATAAAGAGATCTGACTTAGTCTGAGCAGAGGTTGGGTTCTGGAAGGGTGTCTCAGAGCACTGAAGAGTAAGGAGTGGGGAGAGGGTATTGGATGAAAGATCATGTGATAGAAGAGCAGAAATTTGGGTTCTCAAATGCTAGATACACTGTGATTCCAGTTTAGGAGTCCAAGAGTACATACCAGGAACATACATTTCCACAAGCACTTCAGGCAATCCATTTCCTCCACAAATATTTATTGAACATGGAAGTAGGCCCGAGACTCTTCCAGGTGCTGAGAATTCAGTAATTCTTGTTAAAAGTTTGCTTCTTTCATGGAGCTTGTTTCTGATGAATCTGATTCAGGAGATTCACAGACCCTGGGCACATCTTGAGAAGATTTGACTTAAGAGATGTTAGCCTAAAACAGGACCATGAGGAGTGCCACCATTCAGAGCCTGAAAGGAGGAAGAGCAGCAGCAAAGAAGCTCGTGATCAAGTGGCTAATGAAGGAAGAAATGAGGAAAGTGGTGCACATAAGCAAAAGTGGGGTCCATGGGGTCACAGAGTCAGACACGACTGAGCGACTTTCACTAACGGCGGTGGAGAAAATGGAAAAAACAGAGAAGTAAAGGTAGAGAAAGCACTTGAAAGTGACAATAGAAATGGTATAGTGTTTGCAGTAAAATAACGTATGTTGGTACCTTATAGAAAAATAAATACACTAATAACAAAACATAAGGAAGTAAATCAAACTGTTTGATTATTGTTTTGTGTCTATATCTATATTTGCCTTTCCATCTATTTATCTCCATCGTGGTGCATTTTTTTTCCTCCAAAAAGAAATACTGCAATTATCAGAGATTGTCAGTAGAAAAATTCTCTGGAGGATCAGACAAGAGGAAGCATTCTCAGGACCCATTAAGGGGCCTGGAGACAGTGGGCTCTAGGACTTGTGTGGAGAACTTGAAAGCTGTCACCTTTTGAAAGAAAGGACTGTAAGAGGTGAAGTAGACTTAATCTGTGCATGTCTCCCTGGGATCTTACTAACTGACCCAGAGGAATTAGATTGAACAAGCATGTGGAGAATGTCTGGGGATCATACTTGTTTCTCTTATTTCCTGTAATGGCAAGAGTGGCCTGCAGAAGCTGTGCATTCTGGGTCACCACTAGAGTCAGGGTTAGTGTTTCCTGGGAACTGGAGAAGGGAAATGAAACCAGACCATGTCTAGATTCCTTCCCAGATCTCTTGAGTTGAATAATTTGAAATTGCCATTTTTATAGATCCAAAATGATACAAAAATTAACCATTTCATACAGTTTGACCAAAAAGTATAATTCTGATACTACAGTGCAAACGTGTAGATGGTGGGAGACCTTCTTGTTGGTTTAAAGATTGATCCGTTGGTGCAAGTATGCGACCATATATTAAAGCCTCTCAGTTTTGTGAGCCAGACCAAAGGCATTCTTGTTCCTGACTCTATTTGAACAGTATATTTGATGAGAGAGTGCCAGCATCATCTATTTATTACCCTCCATACTCAGCGATTATGTGACAAGAAAGGAAAAGACCTTTAAAGCTGGGGTGATTGTCTAGACAGTCCTAAAATAGCTCTTCCCAGGTGCAAAGGAAGCAGTAAAATGCAGACAAAGCATGAGGGTCCTTTGCCAAAAATACAGTGCATTTGAACTTTCGTAAGCTTCTTGTAAATTCTAAGGGAGAAAACCGCCAGAAGACTAATCTTGATAATTATGATCTCTAGTAAAAATGGTATAGTGTTAACAGAAAAATAAAATCTGATTGAGGAATATACCACCCCCTCATACAGAGGCATTCTCTGCATGCTAAATTACAGAGAAATTTTTGAGATAATTATTTGAATAATTTAGAGCTAAAATAGTCCAGGCTAAAATATTTAGCTGACTGAAACACCTGTGCAAGCTTTCATTTAAAACGTACAAAAAATTGGTTTCATTTTTCACTTCACAGTGGAGGTCTTGTAATAAAAACAAGATAGTTTATGTAAGTACCCTGTCAAGTCATATTCTGTACCATTGGTGCAGTTAATAAGATTGCATTGAATCCAAAATGCATTTTTGTTAAATAAACTGTGGTAGTGGCTCATACCCTAGAATATAATTCGACAGTAAAAAAAAAAAAAAAAATGAGCTATTGATACATTCAACAACTTGGGTGGATCTCAGGGAACTTATACTGAGTGAATAAACCCTGTCCCCCCAACAAGCTACATGCTATATCATCTCATTTATGTAACATACTTGAAATGACAAAATTATCAAAATGGAAAACAGATCAGTGGTTGCCAGATTTAAGAAGGTGGTGGATTGAGAGGGAAGTGAGAATAACATAAAGAGGGTAGCAGGAGGGATCCTTGTGACTATGGAATGTTCTGTGTCTCGACTGTTGTGGTAGTCACATAAATCTACACATGTGGTAAAATCGCATAGAATGAAATACACAGACACCTTTACACCCATAAATGAGTGCAGGTAAAACTGGTTAAATCTGAATAAAGTCATTGTATGCTATCAGTGTCAGTTTCCTGGTTGTGACATTGTATGCAAGATGTTACCACTGGGGGAGGCTAGGTGAAGGGTACAAAAAGGCTCTGTATTATTTCTTCCATCTGAACATGAATCTACAATCACCTCAAAATAAACCATTTAATTAAAAAATAAACTTTCTCAGAACCATTGGCATTGGTTCAAACTTTGTTTCTTAATGTGGGAAGAAAGGCTCCACCCGATTTGGGGATGGTGGAGCCTTCTGAAATCACCAGGGAACCAAACCACATGTGTATCAGTAGGTAAAGTTTCTGCACCGTGCAAAAGGGAATGCGTGTGCTCTTTAGAACATTTTAGTTTGCTTTGTGTGTTTTGTACCCTAAAAATTTACAAATGAAGGTGAATACATGAATACATACATCTCTAAGATTCATCAGCACTCTAAATACAAGAGTAAAACAGGTGTTGTTGGGAGGTTCTGCGATGGCAAGTATGGGAAAAAAAAAACCTGGATAATTGAGTTTATTCAAATTGAGAAGGCCTATTTCTAGGGGATATATCTAAGAGAAGCCTGTTGAAAATAAGGGTAGCAGAAAGACATCACGGAGTGTGAGTGATGCCTCTAGTACTTGTGAGAACCCACTTAGTTTAACCCTTTAAAGTCTATTAAAGAAACTGAAATGAATAGATTACATTCAGAAGTAAACAGTTTGGAAAATGTTCTTGTCCTTAGGTACTTTACTCTCATTGACTTAGCAATATGCTGAATTTTGTTAGCTGTTTATACCTAGCTTCACAGTTGATTTTAAAGTCAGTTATGGCTAATCACTTTATTTGCCCAGGGAAGTCCAATCAACCAATAGTTACCAGTTATCTTCCTCATGACAACACTGGGTGAGGTGGAATACCAGGATGAGACCCAAAGTGATTCCCCATGGTGGCTGCAGACCGTCAAATCTAATGAAGTGAAAGAATAACACATAGTAAATCAACACCACTATACTGCATCTGAATTCAAGTAGACAGTTTGGTTTGTGGGCCTAACTGCCTTTACTTTGCAGCTCACAGAACCCTGTGTTCATCCTACCTGTCTTAAGCAGTTTCATTTGCTTACAGTGTTAGCTCATTTATTTTACTTATTTAACAGGCTCTCTAAACTACTGACCCTATGCCAGGCACTATAAGAGCATCATAAATATTAGCTCATTTTAATACTCAAAGGAAACCTAGATTATTTGCATTTTGCAGATGAGGCAGCTGAGGCACAACAAGTTTAAGTCACTTGCCCAAAGTCACACAGCTAGTCAAGTATGCTTTGCTTTTGGGATTTGCCTCCAGATACCAGTCTCTATGATCAAGCCATTAATTCATGTTCAGCTTGAGTCCTAAGTCAGGCAAAAGAGATGCTCACATCTCAGATGTGACTGTATTCATTCCCTCTGGCTTTATTCCTTCATTCAGTCCTTCCTTCATCAAGCATCCTTTAAATGTTCACTATGTTCAAAGCATTATGATTGGCAATGTAAACACAATATGATTTTGGCTCTCATGGAATTTACATGCTATACAAGAGCTAAGACTTACACATAAGTCTTTAGGATGAAAAGTCTTTGGGGCAAATGTCCTGACAATGGTCCAGATAAAATGTCTAGGGGAGAGCAGATAAAGCAGTGATGGTTTTCAGTTGGGGAAAGGAAGTGAGGATTATTGAAGTCAGTCTGAAAGAGATGTCATTGAGTGAGTCTCCAGGTTAGGCAGTGTTCATACTTGCAAAGAAACTTCATCCTGCTAGTCTATTTCGGCCATATTCCTGAAAAAGTGTATGTGCTATGATTGGAGACTAGGGTAATGGTATGGAGAGGAGAGGAAGGGGGAAGGAAGAGGCAGTCTAAGGAAAATGGGGCATAGACTGAGAGGTAGGATGAGACCAGCATGTTGGCCAAAGCCCTGAAGGATTGTCAGTTGTTATTTCACATACTGGGTAACTCTTGAAAGTTTATAAGCCATGGAATGGCATCAATAAACTTCTGCTGGCAATAAGCAGAAGGGATTAGAGAATGGGAGGCTGCAATAGGAAGACTGTCCTAGCACATGAATCCATTCAAATGCCTATGAGGGGCTCATCAAAGAGGTAAACCTTAGAGTTACCACGTGACTCAGTAATCCCACTCCTAGGGAGATGCTTAAAAGATGCAATTCTACTCCGAGGTATATGTTTCAAAAGAATTGAAAGCAGATATTCAAAAACATTCTTGTACGTGAATGTTCATTGCTGCTCTGTTTACAATGCCCAGACAGGGAAAGCAACCTGGATGTCCATCAACAGATGAATGAATAAACAAAACGTGGTCTATAAAGGGAATGAAGCACTGATTCATGCTACAGCATGGGTGACCCTGAAAACATTAGGTCACATATTATACAGTTTCATTTACAGGAAACATCCAGAATACGTAAATCCATAGAGACAGAAAATACATGAGTGGTTTCCAGGGGTTGGAGGAAGAGAGGGAGAATGAGGAGAGATTAGTCATACTACTGATTTTCCTCTTGGGATGGTAAAACTGTTTGAGAACTAGATCAAGGTAATGAGTGCACTAAATGCCATTGAAGAGTACACTTTAAAAATGGCTAATTGGATTTTGTGTGAATTTCACCTCAATAAAAAACCAAAAGAAAAAAAAAGCCCATTTGAACTTGGGCCAAGGTGAGAATGTGAGAATGGAGAGGAATAAGGAAGAGAAGTCACTCGGGAGAATTGGCCAGTTTAGTGGTGGTAATAAGGGAGAGCAGGAGGGGGAAAATCCGGAAGGTTCCAGCTAGAGTGCCAAGATGAATGGTGACTACATTCACCAAGTGGCTTGAATGATTAACCAGATCTATTGTTTTCATTTTGATGCTGCCACTGGCTAGGTGTGGGTCTGTGGGCAAGTTTGTACACCTTTCTGCCTGGACAGTGGGGACACTGGTATTGTCATGACGACTGAATGAGTGGGTATATCTGGAGCCTGACACATAGGGGAGGCCCTCAATGACTGTTTGTGGAATGCACGAAGGATGACACTTATTTGTTTTTTTCAACATTAGGCTATCCTATTCAGAGATGCCAAAATGGCAGTTACTATACTTTCTGGAATTCTAAGACACATGTGTATCTTGTTATGTGTGTGCATTCATGCTTAATTGTGTCCAACTCTTTGCAACCCCATGGACTGTTGCCCACCAGGATCCTATGTCCATGGAATTTTCCAGGCAAGAACACTGGCGTGGATTGCTATTTCCTTTTTCAGGGGATCTTCCTGACCCAGGGATCCTCCTGACCCAGGGATCGAACCCACACCTCCTTGAGAAATTTTCTTAGGACTTTTAGCCAGCATGGTGGGGCACCCTGGGCTTATTATGCTTAGAAGAGTAGCTAGCCTGTGTGTGTGTGCTCAGTCCCTCAGTCATGTCCGACTCATTGCAGCCTCCTGACTGTAGCTCATCAGTAGTAAGTGTTAAACAATTGTTAGCTTTAGTTGTTGCTGTTGTTTTTGTGGTGGTGGTGGTTGTGGTTATAAAACGATGGCCTGAATCTACTTGAGAATATATTGGGTTGGCCTGCAAAATTCATTTGGTTCATGAATATGTTGTTCAATAAGGTTCTTCGTGAAAGTGAAAAATCTTTTTGAAAGTAAAACTGAACGAACTTTTTGGCCAGCCCAACATTTTTGGCACAGATGCAGTTCTTGAACAACTTGTTGTAAAGAGATGAGATACCAAAAGGTTAACTAAGACTAATTAATTGTTAAATTGCAATGTTGAAAAAAATGACTACTCCAGTGTTGATCCATAAAATCTTTACCAACAGAGACAGAATGAATAAATCAGTCTCCCACCAGCAGCTCCAGGAACTTCCCCAAATGATCTCATAATCCTGGCATCAATAGTGCTCAGCACTGTCAGCCTTCCTGAAATTTATTATTAAAGTGAGGAACCTGCTTTTTTGTAGGTTTAATGGGATTAGTTGAATTACAAAGATGATAGAGCTGCCATTTAGAGGAAAAGCGCCTTTCTACCACTTGCCTGTTTTAATGAGTCCTCATCATCCCTCTATGATTATCAAGTCAATTTCCTTTCATAGATTAGCTATTTTATAGTCCTGGGAGAATTTGTTGAGAACATTCAGTTATTTGGTCTGAAGAACAATCTAGCTGTGGATTAATATTCTTTGGATTGAATGGGTTGAAAATTAAATGAGAGTAGAATTTTTGTACACAAAATCCTTTAGATGAATTTTGGCAACTCCAGGGCACCAAACTAACTTTTGACTTGGGAGATAAGTTGTACTAAAAAGATTTTGTACTGCTTTCCACCCAATCTGGTCCACTAAATGCTGGTCCTCTAAATCATTGGGTACATTCCTGTGTCAACAAAGGTCCATCTAGTCAAGGCTATAGTTTATCCAGTAGTCATGTATGGATGTGAAAGTTGGACTACAAAGAAAGCTGAGTGCTGAAGAATTGATACTTTTGAACTATGGTGTTGCAGAAGACTCTTGAGAGTCCCTTGGACTGCAAGGAGATCTAACCAGTCCATCTTAAAGGAGATCAGTCCTGGGTGTTCATTGGAAGGAATGATGCTGAAGCTGAAACTCCAATACTTTGGCCACCTCATGCAAAGAGCTAACTCACTGTAAAAGACCCTGATGCTGGGAAAGATTGAGGGCAGGAGGAGAAGGGGATGACAGAGGATGAGATGGTTGGATGGCATCACCAACTCAATGGACATGAGTTTGTGTAAGCTCCCGGAGTTGGTGATGGACAGGAAGGCCTGGCATGCTGCAGTCCATGGGGTCTCAAAGAGTCGGACATGACTGAGTGACTGAGCTGAATGGAACATTTCCGTACCATAGCTATACTGCCGCAAAGTAACACTACTCAGATGTTTGGGGATGAACAGTACAAAGTCTGGAAATGACTTTAGATAACTCACTATTCTTCCTTCAGTAAAATGAGAACATTATCACCAATCTAATACCAAGACTTTATTTTTGGGGCTCCAAAATCACTGCAGATGGTGACTGCAGCCATGAAATTAGAAGACGCTTACTCCTTGGAAGAAAAGTTATGACCAACCTAGATAGTATATTCAAAAGCAGAGACATTACTTTGCCGACTAAGGTCCGTCTAGTCAAGGCTATGGTTTTTCCAGTGGTCATGTATGGATGTGAGAGTTGGACTGTGAAGAAGGCTGTTCAGTTCAGTTCAGTCGCTCAGTCGTGTCCGACTCTTTGCGACCCCATGAATCGCAGCACGCCAGGCCTCCCTGTTCATCACCATCTCTCGGAGTTCACTCAGACTCACATCCATTGAGTCAGTGATGCCATCCAGCCATCTCATCCTCGGTCGTCCCCTTCTCCTCCTGCCCCCAATCCCTCCCAGCATCAGAGTCTTTTCCAATGAGTCAACTCTTCGCATGAGGTGGCCAAAGTACTGGATGACTCTTGAGAGTCCCTTGGACTGCAAGGAGATCCAACCAGTCCATTCTGAAGGAGATCAACCCTGGGATTTCTTTGGAAGGAATGATGCTAAAGCTGAAACTCCAGTTCTTTGGCCACCTCATGAGAAGAGTTGACTCATTGGAAAAGACTTTGATGCTGGAAAGGATTGGGGGCATGAGGAGACGGGGACGACAGAGGATGAGATGGCTGGATGGCATCACGAACTCGATGGACATGAGTCTGAGTGAACTCTGGGAGTTGGTGATGGACAGGAGGCCTGGCGTGCTGCTATTCATGGGGTCGCAAAGAGTTGGACATGACTGAGTGACTGAACTGAACTGAACTGAAGATAAGCAAGGATGGAGAAGGCAATGGCACCCCACTCCAGTACTGTTGCCTGGAAAATCCATGGATGGAGGAGCCTGGTAGGCTGTAGTCCATGGGGTCGCTAAGAGTCAGACACGACTGAGCGACTTCACTTTCACTTTTCACTTTCATGCATTGGAGAAGGCAATGGCAGCCCACTCCAGTGTTCTTACCTGGAGAATCCCTGGGATGGGGGAGCCTGGTGGGCTGCCGTCTATGGGGTCGCACAGAGTCAGACATGACTGAAGTGACTTAGCAGCAGCAGCAGCAGCAGCAAGATAAGCAAAGAAGGGCTAGTTGCTACTGGCATAGAGTCAGCGTTCAGGATCTCATTCCTCTTCTGTGTTAATTCAAACATTCAGAGATTCAGGATTCTCCAGCAAGAATACTGGAGTGGGTTGCCATTCCCTTCTCCAGGGGATCTTCCTGACCCAGGGATCAACCCACATTTCTTTTGTCTCCTGCACTGGCAGGTGAGTTCTTTACAACTAGTGCCACCTGGGAAGCACCAGGTATAGGCTAATGACTCGGAAATTAATATTCCCAACTCCAGCATCTCTTCTGCACTCTAAATTCTTATACCAATGTCTTATTTGCCATCACTTTATGGATGTGACTTGGAGCATTTAAATCTTAACATGTCTCAAAATGAACACTTGATTCCTTTCATTGTCTGCACTCTCTTCCTCTCAGCCTCCCTCTCTGGGATACCAGACTGCCCTCCTTTCTTAAAATTGCCCCAGACAACATCCCTGGTGAGATATATACATCCTCCTTTTTGTTTTTATCTATCTCATCAATCAATCAGAAAGTCCAATCATTTCTAGCTTCTAAAATAATCCAACTAATTATTGCACATTTAATCTATATCACTGCAGTCAAAGCCAGTGACCATCTCTCACCGGAACTATTGCAATGACTTCCCAATGGCTAGCCTGCATGCCTACAGTCTATTTCTTTCAAGGTAGCCTGATTTAGCTTTTGAAACAAAGGCAGACCCATGCCACACCCCTATGCAAAGCATTTCTCTCTGTGATTACCTTCTGTAGTAGCATTCTTTTTTCAAAATTTTAATACAATTTTTATGATTACTTTCCATTTCCAGTTATTATAGAATAGTGGCTATATTCCCAGTGTTGCACAATACATCCTTGAGCCTACCTTACACTCAATAGTTGGTACCTGCCACTTCCCATCCCCTATAATGGATCCCTACACTGGTGACCACTAATTGTGTCTGCCTTTTTTGTTATTATATTCACTAGCTAGTTGTATTTTTTAGATTCACATATTAGGGATACCACACTATTTATCTTTCTCTGACTGATGTTTTCACTTAGCATAATTCCCTCCATATTGCTGCAATAGCAAAATTTTGTTCTTTTTTATGGTTGAATAAATTCCATTTTTACTTTGCCCTTCTTTGTCCATTCGTCTGTTGATGGGCAAGAAGGTTTTGGCTGTTGTAAACAATGCTGTGTATTAGTGTGCTTTTGAGCCATGAAATTACCAAACTCATAGCTTAAAACAGCTTCTACTTATTAACTCATAAGTGTAGCACCAATATTCTGGCCACCTGATTCGAGGAGCCGACTCATTGGAAAAGACCTGATGCTGGGAAAGACTGAAGGCAAAAGCAGAAGGGGGTGGCAGAAGAGGAGAAGATTAGATATCATCTTCACCTCAATGCATGAACTGGAATAAAATCCGGAGGACAGTGAAGGACAGGCAAGCCTGGAGTGCTACTGTGAGTCAAACACGACCGAGCAAACTGAACAACAGTAGAAACTGTAGGTCAGAAGTCCAGAAACAGCGAACTTGGGATCTCTGGAAGGCTGGAGAAGGCTCTGCAGCTGTGGTGAAGACCTTGGCCAGGACTGGGCTTCCTCCTGAGACTTGGGGTCTTCTTCCAAGCACATTGAAGTGGTTGGCAGAATTCATCCCTTCCATCTGTAGAGCTCATAGCAGCCCCCATCTTCTTCCAGGCCAGCTGGGGCACCTTGCTCACTTCAAACCTCAGGTAAGGACGACTGAGCCTAGTCTCCCTTTACAAAACCTCTGTGCAACGATTCATGGTAGAGACTCTCCCTCATAGTGTTCATGCTCACAGCCTAGGGGGGCGGTTATATGGGGCATGTTTTCCAGCCTCCCACACCTTCTCAGTTGAGTAAAATCCAGATCCTCACTCTGGATCTGTTCTGCCTACCTCTCCACTCACATTTTTCATCTCCTTCCCTCGTACTCATTCTGTCCTTGCTACCCCAGTTTTTGTTGTCGCTGCTGTTTTGTTTTGTGTTTGGTTGTTCCTCAAACAAGATGAACTTGCTTCTGTTACGGGCCTTTGTATTCTTCACTTGCTGTACCAGAAACATTGGGTTGTATACCCTCAGGGCTAAATCTTCTACTCAAATGTCTCATCAAAGAGGCTGCTCTAGATTCAAAGTGCTCCCGAGCATCACTAGCACCTCTCTCTTATCCAGATGCCCATTTCCTTCAAAACACATCAACATCCTCAGCGCCACATATTTACGTGATGCGTGTGTATGTGCATGCGTTTCCAGAAGGAGTGGAAGTTCCACATGAGCGAGACTTTTCTTTAGTGTAGATTGGATAGCTCAGCATTTAGAGGGGTGCCCAGCACATAGTCGGTATTAGTAAATATGAATTAAATGTGTTGGCTGAGACAACAGGCTAATGAACAAATAAATCAGATCACTGAACTCAGTGTTTATTTCTGAAAATAAACACTCTAGTTTGCTTAAAAATTCATACTGCTAAGTCATTTCAGTCGTGTCCGACTCTGTGAGGCCCCATAGAGGGCAGCCCACTAGGCTCCCCCATCCCTGGGATTCTCCAGGCAAGAACACTAGAGTGGGTTGCCATTTCCTTCTCCAATGCATGAAAGTGAAAAGTGAAAGTGAAGTTGCTCAGTCGTGTCCAACTCTTAGCGACCCCATGGACTGCAGCCTACCAGGCTCCTCCGTCCATGGGATTTTCCAGGCAAGAGTACTGGAGTGGGGTGCCATTGCCTTCTCTGAAAAATTCATAGGTGAAGGCTAAAACCCCATCCTTAAATATCCTAAATCTGTCAGTCTAGTGTAGAATGTTAAAATGTGCATTTTCAGTATTTCTCCCATTATTTAGATGCTGGAATGTATAGAATATGCTTACAAAATGCCCGTGCTATCACTGAATTGTGTTTTGGGGTCACAAAAACTACACAGAGCCACCTACCAGGTTAGGTTGGGATCTAGCTTTGGAATCAAGGTCTATGTCTTCCTGTCCAGTGACCTTTATTCATTAATGACATACAACATTCCAGAAGGTGCTCTAGGCACCAGGTGACAGGTAGGAATATGTGAGGGGAACACAGTTTCTGAGAAAAGAAAATGAAAGTGTGAATTGCTTAGTTGTGTCTGATTCTTTGTGATACCATGGAATGTAGCCTGCCAGGCTCCTCTGTTCATGGAATTTTGCAGGTGAGAATACTAGAACAGGTGTCATTCCCTTCTCCAAGGGATCTTCCCAATCCAGGGATCAAACCTGGGTCTCCCAGATTGGAGGCAGATTCTTTACTGTCTGAGCCACAAGGGAAGCCATATTAGTCTGGGCAGGTAGTAAATAACTATACTGTAAGATCTATTCAGGCCAGCTGCAGCAGCTTCCTCAGCTTCTATTATGTGATGGCTGCAAACTGCCCGAAAAAATTGTCCTGGGGAATTTATTTTAGGCATTGATTTCATTTCAGGCAGTGATTTTATGTATCCTGTTCTTTGAATAGCCATCTCTCTGGAGAAGGCCTGGATCGTCCATATCTTCCTTCTAGTAAATAATTAAAGGCACTCAGCATAGAACAATTATCAGGCTGCCTTTCTCGAGCCTGGCCTCCTGCCCTCCACAGAACACACGGGCTTCTTTTGACAAATGTCATTGGTCCCCAAAGCATGCTTATTCCTGGTAGTAAGTTTAATGATCTGAAGATTGCAGATCATGTCCCCTTGTAATGTTAAGCGTTTATAGAAAGTACCTCCTACATCCTGCAATTAAAGCGCCGTCTGTAAAATAATTAGTCACAAAGAAAGAATGTCAGACACTTCTAGGGGTTAGCAGAATGACATTAATTTCACCAGTAATTATTCAGGCAGGCCAAGACCTTTCAGAAAGATACTCAAAGAAATCATTTCCATTCTACCAAATTTTAGATGCATGTGTTTCATTGTTTCAAAACAGTTAAAGGTAAGTGGAAAGGTGAGTGATACCAAATAGGCGAGGTAAATACGAGGGGTGATGTGGTTTTAAGAGGTAGTCTAGCATAGGGGGGGAAATTATATGCTTGCAGTCACTTAGAGCTCATTAAAAGTCTCTAGTCTGCCACTTGCCCTGTGTGACCTTGACTGGGCAGTGTAACCTTGCCCTGCTTAACACCGCCATCTGCAATAATGGAGGGAATAGCACATCTTCCAGGGTTATTGCAGGGGTACCTGGAGCTAATACACAGATATGCCTGCATAAGGATGAAAAATAGAGAGAAGAGATACAAATTCACAGCAATGATAATGAAGATGCTGAAAAACAAGTAATTGAAAAATGTAAGACCTGGAATGGATTCTAGATGCTGAGTGGAAATCCATTATTGCAGACTAAAAGTTTGAACATGATGCTGTTTCAAAGTCCTGGGGCTTTATTCAGCAAGTTTTTCTGAAAAAGCCCTTGAGCATAGTCCATGACTTATGATAACAAAGGTACTGTTTATTCACTCCACCCATCTCTTTCTCTTCATTTTTGGGTATTTTTTTTAGTGTGAACCATTTCTGAAGTCCTTATTGAATTTGTTACAACAGTGTTTCTGTTTTAGGTTTTTTTGTTTCTTTGTCTGGCCAAGAGAGATGTGGGATCTTAGTTCCTGGACCAGGGATCCAACCTGGACCCCCTGCATTGGAAAAATGAAGTCTTAACCGCTGGACCACTAGGGAAGTCCTACTCTTAGGTATTTTAAAAACACATTCGAAAGCTTTGTAGTTTATGTCACAGATACTTTCATTAAACAGTTAGATATCATTAGTAATCAATAGGATTTAAAATTGGTCAAGTAATCATTGAACCCACTGCTGTTTAATTAATAGAACCCAATAACATTAATGATCATTTCTGTTGCAAATATACATATACACATATGAATAAATCTATTATAAATTGAGACTAAAGTGGTACATTTGGAATCTTCTAGTTTTTCCAGTACTGCTGACTGATGGAAGCCAGATGCATGGAATGAAACAGTTTTTAAGGGGATTATGCTCAGAACTGAAGTGGCTTTATTCTGATCTGAGATTTTGTTTCTCATTGAAAAGAATATGGATTGGTCTCACTGAGCTTATTTTCTCACTCTAAAGGAACTCTGTTTGGAAATAGTTAATGAATGCAGCATGATTCCTCCCTTTCAGAATGAGCCGGTTTGGGGTAATCAGGTTTCCATCATTCAGGAGCTAATTTTTCTTTACTTTCTCCCTGTTTGCCCTCTCTCAGTACACCCGCTGCACAGTAGTCAGGGCAGGGTGTATGAATAACACTATTTTACATGTAAATGGAGCCTGTCATCCCAACATCTCAAAGCTGTCTCTAAACATTCCCTGGCTGAATATAGATTATGAGTCTGTTTTTAACGCTAAGAAAGTGGGTACCAGGGGACTAAGTGACTTGCTTAAGGTCACACACTCAGACTGGTGTTGTTCTGTTTGGAAGATGCTCCTGATGATTTTAGGCTTTAATCACCCCTCTGGCCCAGGCACAGAAGTCTATCTTCATTACAACTCAGAGCTCGTGCATATCTCTACTTGAGTATCACTCATTATATTCATATAACCCACAGCAACTGCTTCTTCATTCCATCAGGCCTTTCAGCCCATAGTCTGTTTCATGCCCTTCTGTCGTGTTAACGACCCACATAGAGTCACAGACCACTCTAATCTTTGAGGATAAAGACAGTGGTTATGATTTCCCTGGTTGAGGTTTAATTTCCACATTTGAAAAGCTGGCTCCATGAAACCATAATGCAGCTTGTGAAAAACATAGTTTAGAATGAAGAGAGAATCCACAATTCTTATTTGCAAATCTAATCTGCAGGATAAATAAAACGCAAAGGTTGATGGTAATGGAACACTGAGGCTGCCAAGTGTGAGATTTTAAAACCTGGGAATGGAAAGGCATTTCCACTGAAATGTACAAGTGTAATACTTGTGTTTGACTTTCTGAGGGGCAAGTTGGGTTGTCTTTGTAACAGAAGATATGCAAGCTGTGCATGCTGTGTCACTTCAGTCTTGTCCAACTCTTTGCGACCCCATGGACTATAGTCCGCCATACTCCTCTGTCCATGGGGATTCTCCAGGCAAGAATACTGGAGTGGGTTGCCAGGCCCTCCTCCAGGGGATCTTCCTGACCCAGGGATTGAACCTACATCTCTTATGTCTCCTGCACAGTGGGTGGGCTCTTTACCACTAGCATCACCTGGGAAGCCCATGAAATGTATATTATAGAGAAATATATCTTAGATTAAAAAAAAAGTCTCAAGTTTTCCATTGTTAAGGTGGCAACTGTTCATGAAAGTACGTACAAGATGCTAAGAAAAGAGGATGAATATAAGGTGCTCAGCACCCTATGGAAACTCCGCACTATTTCTTCCCTTCCTTGTTCACTTAAGAGTAGGTATTAATATAATGCTCTCACAGGGTTCAAGGAAGGGAGCGTCACAGTGCTGTGCTGGAGAGGGTGTCCTAGGCTGTAATCCAAGAGGGCTGGCTTTCCTTTCAGTCCTATTGTCAGTTCTTGGCACAGCCCTTGTAGGTCATGTATCCCTTCTTGAGCACAATTCCTGCAACTAAAAAAAAAGCTTTAGGTCAAATGATCTCTCACGTTTCTCCCAGATTGAAAACGTTATAAGTGTTCTATGATCTGAAGGTGAAGGTGAAGGTGAAGTCGCTCAGTCATGTCCGACTCTTTGCGATCCATCCATGGGATTCTCCAGGCAAGAATACTGGAGTGGATTGCCATTTCCTTCTCCAGTCTAGACTTGGTATCATGGTTAAAATTCTCATAGGCAATTACAATATGCTCAGATCATAGATTGTAGGCATATTGTAATTGCCTATGAGAATTTTAACCATGATACCAAGTCTAGAATATTAACTATTTTGTTCCAAGTGGCCCTAATTTCCCCACAGAGTTTTTTTCATTACTCTGTATCTGGGTTGTCCAATAAAGATTCCACTAGCCACATGCGGAATTCATTGGAAGGACTGATGTTGAAGCTGAAACTCCAATACTTTAGCCGCCTGATGAGAAGAGCTGATTCATTTGGAAAGACTCTGATGCTGGGAAAGATAGACGGCGAGAGGAGAAGGGGATGGCAGAGGATGAGATGGTTGGATGGCATCACTGACTCAATGGACATGAGTTTGAGTAAACTCTGGGAGTTGGTGGTGGGCAGGGAGGCCTGGCATGCTGCAGTCCACAGGGTCACAAAGAATCACACATGACTGAGCAACTGAAGTGAACTGAAGCCACATGTGGCTGTAAAACAACTGAAGACTCTGGTCCAATTGGAGATATGCTGTGAGTGTAAAATGCACTATAGTTTTTTTTTTTTTAATATTTATTTTTATTTATTTACTCATTTTGGCTGCTCCTGGTCTTAGCTGGGACATGCGGGATCTTTGTTGCTACATGCAAAATCTTAAATGTGGCGAACGGGATCTAGTTCCCTGAGCAGGAATGGAACCCTGGCCCCCTGCATTGGGAACACAGGGTCTTAGCCACTGGACCACCAGGGAAGACCACACACTATGTTTTAAAGAATCATTTAAAAATTGTCTAAAATGTCACTGTATATTTTGCTTTAATTACATATTAAAACCTTATATTTTGATAAATACACTATCAGTTTTATGTTTCCTTTTACTCTTTTATTAAGCTTCTGAAAAACTTTAAATTAGATATTCTCTTCCTACTTCATATTTCTAGATACCATGAAAAATATGCACATATGTGCTGATATAGGTGGTAATGGGTGTACTATCTGCAAAATCAATCTGCAGGTTTTTACCTTGAGGGCAAATTAGCACGCTATCTGACCCAATTTCCTGACCTCAGCCCAGTTACATATTATTATTCCTATTTTATGAATGAGTCTCCAATAGATCAGCTGAATGGCCCCAAATCAGAGAGCCTGTAAAAGTTGCTACGGTGCCTCTAACTCAGTGTACTTTTTAAATGTCATTGTACGAATTCACTTTAAAAATGCTATTATATACCAGATTCTGCCATTTTATATTCATTTTGGGAAAACGACATCTTATGCTTAACATATTTTTTGTCAATTTTAAAGAATATTTTTTTAAAGCTAGCCTTCTTGAGTTTGATTCCGAAAGCTACTGAGGCTGCACTGTAAATGGCAGTACAATTTTGTTCTGAAATTCTGGGCAATGGAGACATGAGGCAAAGGGACAACAAAGAGGAGCAGACGACAGGAGATGCCCTTCATCACTGAGAAAGCCTGGACTGCTGGAGGTGGCTTCTGATCAGTGGGCGATTAACAGAAGCACGGTGGCCACTGCTCCTTTGTGATCCCTTCGCTGAATCCCTCTCTGTAGTTTATACTTTGTTTCCCCAAATCCCTGATTTATGTTGTTTAGGATATTAATCACATGAATCCCACTGTCACTTTATATTCCTTATTCCTTACTCATTCTCTTTTCTATTTCCCATTCCTGGAGAAGGAAATGGCAGCCCCGTCCTGTATTCTTGCCTGGAAAATCCCATGGATGGAGGAGCCTGGTAGGCTACAGTCCATCCCATTCCAACTTGAAAGTTAAAGTGAAAGTGTTAGTTGCTCAGTTGTGTCTGAGTTTTTGGGACCCCACAGACTGTAGCCTGCCAGGCTCAACTGTCCATGGGATTCTTCAGGCAAGAATACTGGAGTGGGTAGCCATTCCATTCTCTAGGGGATCTTCCCAACCCAGGGATTGAATCTGGGTCTCCTGCATTGTAGGTGGGTTCTTTCTCTATTCTTTGGCATTGCCTTTCTTTGGGATGGGAATGAAAACTGACCTTTTCCAGTCCTGTGGCCACTGCTGAGTTTTCCAGGTTTGCTGGCATATTGAGTGCAACACTTTCACAGCATCATATTTCAGGATTTGAAATAGCTTAACTGGAATTCCATCACCTCCACTAGCTTTGTTCGTACTGATGCTTTCTTTTTTAAAAAATATAAGTCTATTTATTTTAATTGGAGGCTAATTACTTTACAATATTGTATTGGTTTTTGCCATACATCAACATGAATCTGCCACAGGTGTACACGTGTTCCCCATTCTGAACCCCCTCCCCGTACCATCCCTCTGGGTCATCCCAGTGCACCAGCCCCAAGCATCCCGTATCATGTATCGAACTTGGACTGGTATCGATAACCCTGTATGCGAGACAGCAAAAGAGACACAGACGTACTGATGCTTTCTAAGGCCCACTTGACTTCACATTCCAGGATGTCTGGCTCTAGGTGAGTGACCACACCATCGTGATTATCTTGGTCGTGAAGATCTTTTTTGTACAGTTCTTCTGTGTATTCTTGCCACCTCTTCTTAATATCTTCTGCTTCTGTTAGGTCCATACCATTTCTGTCCTTTATCGAGCCCATCCTTGCATGAAATGTTCTCTTGGTATCTCTAATTTTCTTGAAGGGATCTCTAGTCTTTCCCATTCTGGTGTTTGCCTCTATTTCTTTGCATTGATCACTGAGGAAGGCTTTCTTATCTCTTCACGCTATTCTTTGAAACACTGCATTCAGATGCTTATATCTTTCCTTTTCTCCTTTGCTTTTTGCTTCTCTTCTTGTCACAGCTATTTGTAAGGCCTCCTCAGACAGCCATTTTGCTTTTTTGCATTACTTTTCCATGGGGATGGTCTTGATCCCTGTCTCTTGTACAATGTCACAAACCTCCATCCATAGTTCATCAGGCACTCTGTCTATCAGATCTAGTCCCTTAAATCTATTTCTCATTTCCACTGTATAATCATAAGGGATTTGATTTAGGTCATACCTGAATGGCCTAGTGGTTTTCCCTACTTTCTTCAATTTAAGTCTGAATTTGGCAATAAGGAGTTCATGATCTGAGCCACAGTCAGCTCCCAGTCTTGTTTTTGCTGACTGTATAGAGCTTCTCCATCTTTGGCTGCAAAGAATATAATCAGCCTGAGTTTGCTGTTGACCATCTGGTGATGTCCATGTGTAGAGTCTTCTCTTGTGTTGTTGGAAGAGGGTGTTTGCTATGACCAGTACGTTCTGTTGGCAAAACTCTATTAGTCTTTGCCTTGCTTCATTCCATACTCCAAGGCCAAATTTGCCTGTTACTCCAAGTGTTTCTTGACTTCTTACTTTTGCATTCCAGTCCCCTATAATGAAAAGGACATCTTTTTTGGGTGTTAGTTCTAAAAGGTCTTGTAAGTTTTCAAAAACTGTTCAACTTCAGCTTCTTCAGTGTTACCGGTTGGGGCATAGGCTTGGATCACCGTGATATTGAATGGTTTGCCTTGGAAAGAAGCAGAGATCATTCTGTCGTTTTTGAGATTGCGTCCAAGTACTGCATTTTGGACTGTTTTGTTGACCATGATGGCTGCTCCATTTCTTCTGAGGGATTCCTGCCTGCAGTAGTAGATATAATGGTCATCTGAGTTAAATTCACCCATTCCAGTCCATTTTAGTTCGCTGATTCCTAGAATGTCGACGTTCACTCTTGCCATCTCCTGTTTGACCACTTCCACTTTCCCTTGATTCATGGACCTGACATTCCAGGTTCCTATGCAATATTGGTCTTTACAGCATCGGACCTTGCTTCTATCACCAGTCACATCCACAACTGGGTATATTGTTTTTGCTTTGCCTCTGTCCCCTTATTCTTTCTGGAGTTATTTCTCCAGACTTTGTTTCTTTCTTATTAGGAATGAATGGCAGATGCCATTTGCTTACCTCAGCTTCTCACTCCTAACCCATTCTGAAACTTGACATCAGTTTCCTGAAATGGTGGTGACCCATAACCTAAAGACTCATAGACACCCAGGAAAAGTAAACACACGGGAAATTTCTTTTTCCTTTCTTTCATAGTATGTTTTCTATTTTTCTTTCCTTTGGGTAGAGTAAAACATGAGAAATTTACACACTGCTAGTCCCTAGTATAAAATGATAAAGTAATTTATATTTAGGAACACAGTTTGTTTTGTTTTAATTTAATGTGCATTTATTGTGTAATACGTGGATTATTTGCATTGTCTATTCATGACTTAATTAAGGGTTTCTACCATGACATTATTTAGTGAATTAGTTTAAAAATGATTTTATTTGGAAAAGAGACTAATAAGCCAGTGAAGAGAAATTTTAGCCAGAGTTTAACAAGTGTTTAGTTCATGATGAGACATTTGCAGCTGTAAGCAATCATATTACTCTGCTATCACTTAGGTCTGTGGAAAATGAAGATGTTTACCTAAGGCTGTTAAAAGTTCGATTTTTATAGTGAATCCTAAGCAATACAGAATATCACTATGGCTGACATCACGGTGGGGAAAAAGTTATTCAAACTCATTGCTTAAGCTTTAGCTGTTTTAATTTTTATGATGTTTTTCTTATCATGTTAAGCGATTCCTGTTTTGCAGTGAAGGCATTGCTTCTCACTCAGTATCAAAGTATTAATACATACTTTCTGCTCAAATAAGATATATTCAATTAGAGAATAGCAGTGTGAGAATTACTCATTTCAGACTGTTTCTATTGTCCCTTCAACCTTCCATTTTGTTTCTTGTTCCCAAAGATGCCAACAATAGCAAGGAGGGTAGTTAAATTTCTGCCTTCCATGGAGGAAGAAAACTGTCTTTGGTAATAACATACTTTCCAATAAGGGATTCTCATCATATTTGAATTGGGTGATTCTTGCTTTGTTACGCAAATTAAACCAAGAAATACTTTCATCTAGAGCAAGGTTTCTCAGCCTCAGCACTATTATCTTTGGGATCAGATTTTTTTTTTTAAATGAAGGGCTGTCCTATACATTGTGGGATGTTAGCAGCATCCCTGATCTCTACTGTCTAAATGCCAGTGGTACCATACCTCCCCTTGCTGTGATACCCAGAAATGCCTCCATGTATCCCCAAATGTCCTCTAAGGTGGAAAGTCACTCTAGTCGAGAATTACTAAGCTAGCAAGAAAAAGAGAACTATATATTTTTTAAAGAAGTTTGATCTGGGATGTTTTCCTTTTTCAAATGAAATCTATTTTAGACTCTTATAATTTCAGTTTTAATAATTTCAATAATAAATGTTAAATAATTGCAAAATGAAAATACAGGTCTGAGATGCTTATTTGCGTGGGATTGTGATAACTAATGTAAAAATTTTAGAATTTCAAGGTATACCATCCTCAGTAATATTACTCTGAGACACTGTCCAAATAGGAGAAAAAGATTATTTTCCTTCATTTAAAGTATAACATAAGCAACATCACTCCCATGAGGTTTCCAATGATAACACAATCTGTGCTTCCATTCTGGAGAGAGCATTATGCGAAACATTGATAATGTTTCGGTTTAAGCCTCAAATTACAAACGCTGGATGAGAATCTTTAGAATTTTCTTAAGATCATCAGAAGTATTTTAATGGATTTTAATAATTTCTATGTCTAAGAAGCAGTCACTCCAGATTTGTCAATCTGTTGTGATAAAATACAAAAATTTGTATACAACACTTTGGCAAAATTAACAGAACGAGTTCTGTATGAATATAAACTTTTGAACAGTTTTATAATATTTGCTACAATTGATCAAGCAAGTTTATATAAATGTGTGCTGTCAATGCTTTTAAGTGGAAGAATTCCCTCACTCCCACCCCAAGACACTTTTGCAGTGTCTGGAGACATTTTTGTTGTCAGAATTGGGAGGTAGTGGTTGGCTTCTGGCATCTAGGGAGTGAAGACCGGGGGTGCTGCTCAACATCCTTCAATGCACAGGACAGCCTCCCAAGACAAAGAATGACCTGGCCTCAAATGTCAGGAATACCAAGGTTGAGAAACTCTGTACAAGAGATGATTCACTAAAATATTTTCCTTTTTTTCCAACAATTTTTTGAGATGTTCCTCAGACCTGGGACATTTTGCATCTCTAAAGCTGACATTAGTGTTTCACTGAGGATGCCAGCTGTTTTACTCATGTATGTCTCATCACAGCACAAAGATAATTCCGTAGTTGGTCACTTATCTCGTTTTCTAGAGCTATCATTTTAACTGCAATTCCTTCATAAAGATTTCTCGCTAAGATACCAGCAGCTTTGATATTTATGGTCATATTATATTAATGATGGGAGAAAAAGTTTCACTCTATTCCTGTGGACAAGTGTTTTTGAATTTCTGAAGCAAACTTGTTTTGATAACTGCTTTGTGTGTTATTGTGCTTTTAAAATCTTAATTTGAACAGTGTGGAAGGTGCTATAGCCAAACTGTGCATCTTTTGGTGTGATGGGTAGTTATAACTTCTTTTGGCACAATTTTGAAAAAAATAGGATTACATTCAATTTGAAAATGAGTGTGTGTGTGTGTGTGTGTGTGATATCTGTTGAAGTTCTGGGAGCTAAGATCTGAAAACCAACAGATTTTTTTAAATGTCTTCTTCTATTCATGCATGCATTCACTGTATTGGGAAGTTTCTTGTGAGTAGCATTTATCTCACTATTCTTTAAAGATTACACATCTTTAGAAAAGATATTCAATTTGGAAAATGTTTACTTGCTGCATCTTTTGTACTAATTTTTACTTCAAAATAGCATTTTGCCACTAAATTTGTGCCTAATCAAACAAATTAAAACTATAGGCCAACTGTTGCATATGACAACTCTTATAGTCGCCATTTCTACTATTGTAATGCTTCCAGTAAATTATCTTCACAATTTGCAATAAATTATCTTTTTATATTGGGCATGTCTTTAACACAAAAAACAGAACCTAACACATATACAGCTGTAAATGTTAAAATGCAGATATTTGTATTATTACAGCCGATGAGTACTTTCTTTTTGACAGTTTTTTGGTGGCAATTTTACTTCAATATTGCTGATGCAATTTAGTTACTCAGTTGTGTCCGACTCTTTGCGACCCCATTGACTGCAGCATACCAGGCTTCCCTATCCATCACCAACTCCCAGAACTTGCTCAAACTCATGTCCATTGAGTCAGTGATGCCATCCAACCATCTCATTCTCTCTTGTCCCCTTCTCCTCCTGCCTTTCATCTTGCCCAGCATCAGGGTCTTTTCCAATGGGTCCAGTTCTTCACATCAGGTGGCCAAAGTATTGGAGCTTCAGCTTCAGCATCAGTCCTTCCAATGAATAATCAGGACTGATTTCCTTTAGAATTGACTGGTTTGATCTCCTTGCAGCCCAAGGGTCTCTTAAGCATATTCTCTAACACCACAGTTCATCAATTTTTCGAAAAACATCAATTTTTTGGCACTCAGCTTTCTTTATGGTCCAACTCTCACATCCATACATGACTACTGGAAATAGCTTTGACTAGATGGACCTTTGTTGGCAAAGGAATGTCTCTGCTTTTTAGTATGCTAAAAAGGTTTGAGAAGCTAGGTTTGTCATAGCTTTTCTTCCAAAGAGCAAGCATCTTTTAATTTCATGGCTGCAGTCACCATCTGCAGTGATTTTGGAGCCCAAGAAAATAAAGTCTCTCATAGTTTCCATTGTTTCCCCATCTATTTGCCATGAAGCAATGGGACCAGATTCCATGATCTTAGTTTTTTGAATGTTGAGTTTAAACAATGATTGCTGACTGTATCATTGTTTCAGTGGCTATTTGCTGAAACATTTGCAGTTAGGGGCATTTTGAATGCTTAACATAAATGAGAGTGTCTTACAGATAAATTGGAATTATTTCACAAAGTTTGATGTGCGTGTGTACATGCACACACATCTATTGATCTACAGATATATTAAGGTGGAAAGAGAGACTTTCTCTGAACTGCTCAAAGTACACATCTTCCTTTTTCTCCATTAGGGCACAAGTTTTTTCCCCCCATTCTTCCATCTATCTTGTTCTCACATGAAAGACATTCGGGATAGGTTGCAGGTGGCCTGTAATTTATAATCATTTCAGTAGTGGCATTCATCATTCTTGGGATTATTTCCTCTCTCATCACTTATTAACTCCTCCTTCAGACAGTCTTTGCTTTGACCTCTTCTGTAAAAATTTGCCTCCCTTTTCAATGTCGGCATTTCACTTTCTGGAGAAATAATGTTTGTTCTCAAGGATTTGAACAAATGGAATATGAGGTTTTCCCCAACTGCACCAGAGCAAAGTGACTTTCTTTTTCTCAATCCTGCAATTGTTTACCCATTAAAGTCACCAATTACATTTCCTTGTGTATACATCTTGTCTCCCACTAATTGGTACCCACTGGGGTCTGAGACAGCACAGCCCGTATTCTTTAACTTAACCCTGAAGAAATGCAGGCCTAGCTTTTATTTAGGTTAAAGTTGGCATCTGGGGAACTGTGTTCCCATTGCATGCTGCAAAACTGAGCCAACACAACCAACCCCTAAATCAAGCGCTGTCAAATGAACATGAGGAAGCAGGCCACAGAACTGTCTGAGAAGCTTTGCTCTTTGAAACACATCTTGAATATGGCTAACATGGTTGACATCCAGCGAAGCCAAAATTTACTCAGGGTAATATGGTTGGTTCAGTACTGTAGACCTAAAAAAAGAGAGAGAGAGAAGTTAGGAGAATAACATCTGCTTTTCTGTGTGATATTTTCCCCAACTGTTTAGAGAATTATAAATTGCTCCATCAAGAGCTTGTTTACAAGAGCTTGGCCAATTTCAAAATGAAGCTGCCTTTGCGTCGTCCCTGTTTCATCTCACTGTTTGGAAAATAAATCTGAATCGTTAAGATGTAAATACATCAAGTTAAAAGCCAAAGGCAGTGAGAACCAAGTAAAAGCAAGAAATGTACCACAATGTAACTTTTCTCCTGGGAGGAAGAAGGCACATGGTGATAATATTTATATCTTATAATTTTTTTTATTGAATTAAGTGGAAAGAATTTGAAAGCACCATAATATCTGTTTTGTATAGTATGTAACACTATGGTTTTTATTAACAATTTATAATGAAATTCAAGCATGTGGGGATAACCATATGTTCCCTAAAATATAGATTGGTAATGAGAGATAAAGCATAGGCAGGGCTTCTCAAAGTGTAGGCTTCACACCAGCAGCATTGCATCACCTGGGAACTTACTAGAAATGCAGATTCTTAGATTGTGTCAAAGATGTGCTGAATCAGAAGCTGGGGACAGGATAGAGGAACCTTGGTTTTAACAAGAAGCCCTCCAGGGGATTCTGATGCACATTCAAGTCTGAGAACCACTGGTATGTAGATGGGCAGCAGATGGATGGGTGGATGGATATACAGGTACAGTTACAGGTGTGTTTATAGATAGAGACATAGGTAATGGGCATCAATACAGATATAAATACATACAAATATAAAGAAACATAGCCATGTGGATATATATGCAAATCTAGATATTTGAAATTGCCATCACAGGATTTTTGTAGAGGAGCAAGCTCTTTATTTTTCACAATCATGATTGAAAACAGCCTGTTTTTTTTTTTTTTGTTCTAGGTAATGAGTTTATGACTTACAAACTGAGAAACTCTGCTTGGGACTCGTTTGTGGCATGTTTCTCCATTAGGTTCATTCAGTGTTTATCCTACCATGTCTGTCGCAGGGGTAGTTTCCTTTGCTGCAAAGCTGGTTTTCTCTTCTTTCTCCTTTGTCCTCTTTGAGGCTGCTTTCTGTGATTGGATGTAGAAGTGAATGGTAGCAGAACTCTGATGCCAATGATATTCAGTCCATTTTGTAGAACTTTTTTGTTTTGTGTTTTACTCTTGCATTTTTATTTTTGAGCATGTATAACTCGTTTTCAACCAGCCATTCATATGAAGCACTGTTTACAATGGGGTCATGTTAGGAACAACTTAAACATCTGATAAAAAGAAAGTTTTAAAATACCTTAAAGTATATTTCAAAATAATATGATACTATTTGGGAAGAAATATCTCAATATGCAAGAAAAATATTTGGGAGAATATTCACTAAAATATAATCAGTGATTGATTCTTGGATTATGGATTATTAAATATTATTCCTTCTGCTTATTTTTATATTTATGATTTTATAATTGTAAGCTTGCTTTGCTTTTATAATAAGCAACAATAATGCAAACTAATAGTATGTAAAATAAAAGTCATAAGAAATGGATTACAATTTTTTATCTTCTCCTCCCCACTATACCCCAAATGGAATAGTCTGTTAATTATGCCAGCTCTAGTTTGTGCATCAGTTTTCAGATTTAAAAAAATAGATGGTAAAATTAAACAACAGATCTGAGCACAGAAATGACAGGAAGTTCACTGTAAATAGATAATTGATTTAGTCATTGAAACCATGCAGAATTCCTATTTAAGGAGAAGGAATATTTAAGTGTATGTGGCCATAAGAAAATGTCTCCCTTTGCTTTTTACGCAAGATGTATGGTGACTCGTCATGCTCAGGAAGTGTTTTGAAGTGGATAATGGCTCTTTTCCTGATATTTGCAGGCACATGGCTTAATCCTCTTTGGAAAGCCTTCCTTTGAAGATAAACATAGACGTTGGTTTTAGCTTAATTCTCCTTCCCTAAAATCACTTCCTGCTTTGAAATTATACAATTCCATAACAAATGTGGATAAGCAGTAATTAACAAATGGGAAAATGAGCCATTTTATTTCTGTCCTAAACATAAAGCTGAACCCATGGAATTGTGCCCCAAGCTGGGACTTGGCTCATTTCTCCAAGCTGTAGGATGCCCTGGAATAAAGCAATGTGCTGTGAATTGTGATGGTGGACCCTGGATTAGTTTGATGCTCCTCACTGATAATAATAGGAAAACCCACTTAAACCAGCTTAAATAATTAGGAATTGTAGAGGCTTGTGTCACCCAAAATTTCACAAGTATGATGGGTTTCATTCAGTGACTCTGGTCTTTTTCCTGCAATTCTCTTGACTTTATGTTTCTCTAAGCATCTCTATAGCTCCCCTCGTGGCCCAGACTATAAAGAATCTGCCTGCAAATACAGAAGACCTGGGTTTGATCCCTGGGTTGGGAAGGTCCCTTGGAAAAGAGAATGGCTGCCCAGTCCAGTTTTCTTGCCTGGAGAATCCCATGGACAGAGGAGCCTGGCAGTCTACAGTCCTTAGGGTCACAAAGAGTTGGACGTGACTGACTGACTAAACATCTCTAAGCTCTTATTGAGAGAACCTGTGGCAGTCTGGGAATAAATCTGACATTTAGGGCAGTGGTTCCCAACTTGGGGCAATCCATCCACAGGAGACAATGTCTGGCAATGTCTGGAGATGTTGTTGATTCTAACAACTGAAGAGACGCTACTGGCATCCAGTAGGTAGAGGCTAGTGTTGCTGCTAAGTATTCTTCACACACAGGGCAGTCCCCATGACAGATGACCCCAAATGTCAACAGTGCTGAGGTTGAGAAACCCTGACAGAGAGGAAGAAAAGATTTCCGTCTTCCTGTGTCTCTTGCTAACAGTCAAAGCAAGATTTTGCAGAAGCCTCCAGACACCTTTCCTTCACGTGCTTTCATCTGGGTTCCAGGATCAGTTATGGGCAGGAAGGGTGATATTACCAAGATCAGCTCATTTGGCCCTTAAATATATGCGAATGCCCACTCTACACATTGTGTCCACATGAAGAATAAACACACTTCGTGGAACAGTACTATTTTGTTCTGAGCAAAAAAGGGCAATTCCGGTCTCGTTAAGAATCCTGTGAACTGCCAAAGAATAACCACTCTCTGTAGCAATCCAAGTCTCCACTGTGGGATTTGGGAGAGCTCTTCTGCACCCCTATTTCTTTTCTGGGTCATCTGCATCAATACCTTTCTAGAAAAAGATAAGACTGGAAGTGACTCACTAACAATCTGAAGACTTTCTCAGGGAAAATTATCTTCAGTGAGGAGGAATGAGAAATGAGTATTTTAGGGAGGGTTTGCAGAACCACTTTCTATGCTGAGTCATTTAGAAATTTTTATCATTAATCGAGGTGAGAGATGATTTTAGCTTGGACTGGAGTGGAATAGGGGAAACGATGAGAAAAGGTCAGGTTCTACCATGTTTTGAACATAGTGACAGTGAGATTCACTAATGGATTGGCTGTGGGGTACGATATGGAGTCAGAGGTGATAGGAAGACAAGGTTTTGGCCTGAGTCACTGGAGATATGAACTTAGATTGACTTAGCTAGGGAAAACCATAGAGAGGGAAGTTGGGAAGAAGTTGAAGAAGTCAGGGAATTCAGGAAGAAAGGTCCTGCTTGGCTACACAAATTAGGGAGTAATAGCAGATGGGATATTTAATGGGAAATATGAGGGTCAAGGGAACCCTGGAGAAGGCAAATGACAAAAGCAAAGACAGGATCTGAAAAGTAGGAGAGTGAACAGTTCTGTTGAGCCAGAGTGCAGGGTTTGCTGGGAGGAAGGGCAAGAGAAGGATTTGGAAGACTGGATTAGGGTCAGGTCATGGAAAGCCTAGGGTCTTTTCCCGAAAGATCTCAATTGACTGAAGAACAGTGTAAGGATTTTGAGCAGGGAAGGGCCATGTGCAGAGAGGAAGGTCACGGTGGACCAGGCGGGAACTCATCTCCAGCCTGGGGTCTAGGGGCTCAGTAGCTGTGGCACACTGGGCTTAGTTGCCCTGTAGTGTGTGGAATCTTCCCAGTCCAGGGACTGAACCCATGCCCCCTGCACTGGCAAGGTGGGCTCTTAACTGCTGGACCACCAGGGAAGCCCTCCTGCTTACAATTTTCATTTTCTTAACACTATCCACTTATAGCCTAAAACATAGCCTGGCCCAACAATTCATCCTTCCCCTCCAGGTGAGAAATGCCAGGCCCTTTCATCCCCTGTGGGCTCACAAAAGATATTTAACAAAGATGATTCATTTTCCTGAAAAAATTATTGATACTCTGCATTTTCGGACCTGTAATGAGCTTAACATTAATTAGTAGTGTATGTTTTTCCTTCATGTGAAACATTATCTTGGATTTCTCAGAATTAAACCACAGATTTAAAGAGCGGGCACTGCTTTCTGTTGTATATTTTTCTAAAACAATACACATAAGTCTAGACAAAGAGAAAAGAATAGCTTTCAAATTTTATTTGTGTAGGAATTTCCTGAAAATTTTCTTAAAATGCAGATTCCTGGGCAGGAGTCCTGTTGTGGTTGATTCAGGGCTGACTCCAGCTGGTCCATTTTGTCCATTACACACCATTATCTGATTATGGGACCTGGAAACCACAAGCTCTCCAGGAGCCCCCACAGATGTCTACAAGCTGAAAAGGAAATTATTGGCTCCCAAGGTAATAATGTAATTTCTTACCTAAAAGCATAGTATGTCAATTTCACTGTCAGTATTTTTAACAATCTTATCACATGTAAAAGCGATTTATAATGTACATTTTTCTCTCCTAGCAAGTATTCCTGAAAACACACAATGATCAGTTAAAAATAACAGCCAAACAAGAATTCTATGAGTTACTCATTGCCAAATCACGTCAAAATCAAAATTATAAAAATTCTTTACAAGACTGTGATAGGCCTCAAAAGTAAGTGCTTAAAATAACAGTCCTAAAAAAAAAAAAACACAGAAAAACAAAAAAAAAACCGGCATCCCTAGGTGATTCCAGTCGCACTTGGAGAACCAGTGGTCTAAGTGGATATTTCATATTACCAAAGCCTTCTTGTCTTCATCCAATCTTTTATCAAATTTCTCAGCACCCACTATGTGCAGGGCAATATGCTCAGTGGTGGAAATATAGTCATGAACAGTATTATCCTTGTGAAGCCTCCAGGCCAATGGGAGAGACAGTCAATAGACAAATAGACAAGCATATGAAAGCAATTACAAGCTGAGATAAGTGCTGAGAAGAAAATCAACGGAATGTTGAGATCAAGAAACCAGGGAACTTTGATTTCAGATTGAGAAGGTCAGAGAAGCCTTTAGCAAGGGAGTGGGATTAAAGAATAAAGAATGAGGAGGCAGGCCTATGAAAATTCCTAGGAAGAACAGTTCAGGCATAGGTACGGCACGAGGAGAAACCCCTGTGCAGTACCCAGCTCTTCTTGTTTATGAGTGTCAGGGCAACAGGAGGAAAGAGAGAGAAACGATGGGGTGGCTGAGGAAGCCAGTCCAGACGATTTTGCTCAGGGCACTCCTTTGCTGATGGACTGTATTCTAAGTGAAGCGAACTGACAGTCTTTGCTTGTTTGTTATTTTTTTAAAGCTTGGGTATGGAATGGTATTTTGTGTAGCATTTGAAAGCCCAGCTCTGGACTCAAACTGATTGAGTGTGAATTGTGTCTTTGCCCTCCTTACTCAATCCCTTACCTGTAAAATGGAAGTTATAATAGTACCTACTTCATAAGGATGTTTAACATATTTTATAAATACATGATAAGCACCGTATGGTGCATGCTAAGTCATTTCAGTCATGTCCAGTTCTTTGTGACCCCATGGACTATAGCCTGCCAGGCTCTCCTGTCCATGGGATTCTCTAGATGAGAATACTGGAGTGGGTTGCCATGCCCTCCTCCAAGGAATCTTCCAGACCCAAGCACCATATGTGTTTTGGTAATGAAGGTTTGTGTTTAAGAAAAAAAAAAAAAAGAAAATCATTCTGGTTTCCCCTCTGGGAAGAAGGAACCATGCAAGGGCAAGAGTGGACATGGTTAGGTTGGCTAGAAGGCTGTTCAAGAGAAATATGATAGAGGCTGGAGGTGGGATGATGACAGCAGAGTTGGAGAATAGGGGTTGGTTTCCTGATTTTTTTTTTTTTTGTAAGGCAGAGTTGACAGAAACTGGGAACAGATTAAATGTAGGGCATGAAGTGAAGAAAAGAATTAAGAAAAACCATTTGGTTTCTGGCTCAACTAATTGGGTGCATAAAAATCATCTTCATCACTATCAATCATCATCAGTATCATCATCATCATCAACCTTTATTGAGCAGATCTGCATGCCAGGCACTGAGATAAATGCTTTACAAACACCTCTTAAGATGTGGGAGGCTTAGGCACAAGGACATTTGCCAGAAAGGAAAGTCAAGAGTTCAGCATTGGATAAGTGAAGTTTGAGATGACCCTGAGATACCAGATGGAAGGGTCAAGAAGGCAGTTGGATAGTCGACTCTATAAAACTCAGAGATGACTGGTTTGGAGATAATATTCACGAGTCATGAACTCTGCAACGGAATTCACCACAGTGTTCTTTTACATAACGATTTGAACCTTTCCAATAATGTTTTATTTCTTTTGGCCTGCTCCTTTCTTTTTGAGTTCAGGACCTGCTTCCTAACAACCTTTGTCAACTGAGTTTTCAGTCAGTTCTCCACAGTGTAAAATAATGCCGTGCATGAACATTTCTGATTCTGAATAGAACTCAACTGAGCTCAACTTGTCTACTCTGAAGTTCATGTTCTCCATGAAACATTTCCTAGTTAAAACTCAAAGAAACTTCAGTTAAAGTTATGCTCTGAAATCAACAGAATTATATTAATTCATATGGGTATAGAAAATCATTTATTTACAGTGTTTAAAGTGACATTTAAATTGACATTTGAACAGTTTTTCCAATCCCACACAGTTAGTGGCATAAGGTCTTGAGAAAGCATGAAACATTTTTTTATCAGCTTCATATTTCATCAAGCTTGCCAAACACAGTTCGTTTTCCATAGAAATTCACAAACCTGAGCAGTGGCCAAATTTTCAGAGTCGCTGAATATCAGCCAGTGAATAAAATTGTTAAATCCTTTGATCACCCCCCCACACACTTTTTTTCCTTAAAAAGTAACGTAGTGTGTGCCTCTGAGTTTTATTATATGACATCTATTACCCACAGCACTCAAATGTGTTTGAGAAAAAGCCTGTATGAACATTTTGACACAGAATGAACACAGACAGGGTCTATTGTGAACATTCATTTGCAACCTTG
>SJYT01034013.1:0-29606 GCA_006410635.1 Cephalophus harveyi | reverse complement strand
TTGCAACCTTGCTTATCCTCAGATGGGAAAGCCTTCTCTTCTACCAATGTTCTTCAGAGGTCAGTGGTACCAACTTGTAAAAATGAATAATTTTTTAAAACATTTATTTTGCTGAAGTATAGTTGATTTGCAATGAGTTTAATTTCTGCTTTAGAGCAAAGTGACTCAGTTATACATATATATATATATTCTTTTTCATATTCCTTTCCATTATGATTTATCACATGATATTGAGTATAGTTCCCTGTGCTCTACAGTAGGACCTTGTTGTTATCTTGCATTCACTAATCCCAAACTCCCAATCCATCCCTCCTTGTTGGCAACTACAGGTCTGTTCTCTATGTCTGTGAGTCCGTTTCAAAGATAACTTCATTTGTGTCATATTTTAGATTCCACCTGTAACTGATAGCATATGTTCTTTATCTTTCTCTTTCTGACTTATTTCACTTAGTATGACAATGTCTAGGTCCATCCATGGTGCTGCAAATGGCATTATTTCATTGTTTTTTATGTCTGGTGGTATTCCATTATATATATATATATATATATATATATATATATACACACCACATCTTATTTACCCATTCATCTGTCGATGGACATTTAGCTTATTTCTGTGTCTTGGGTATTGTGAAAAGTGCTGCAGTGAATATTGGGGTGTATGCATCTTTTCAAATTATTGTTTTCTCTGGATATATGCCCAAGAGTGAGACTGCAGGATCGCATGCAACTCTATTTTTAGTTTTTTGAGGACCCTCCATACTGTCCTCCATAGTGGCTGCACCAGTTTACATTCCCATCGGCTGTATAGGAAGGTTCCCTTTTCTCCACACCCTCTCCAGCATTTAGTGTTTGTACACTTTTTTGATGATGGCCATTCTGACCCATGTGAGGTGGGACTTCATGGCAGTTTTGATTTACATAAAAATGAATAGTTTTAAGGACTTTTTAAGGTTGAAAAATTTCCAGCAAATCCAAATAGGTAAAAATTACACATTGGTCCAAAATGTCATAAATTCCAAACACTATGTATGATTGTTAATTGGGGCCTCTTGTGAACCTTTCTCTTAAGAGTTTTGTCCTAATATCAGGATGCTCTGATTCAAACAAAATCTTGAGCAGGGGACAGGAAGTAACTAGTTATCATGAAGAAAATGATGTTCTTGGGCACTGGCATATTGTGCCCAAGAATAGTTTGGAAAGATAAAGGCTATGGAAATTAATAATAATAATAATGAGTATCATTAATTAAAATGTCAGTAACTCTAATGTAGTTCTCTTTGTGAATGATAAAATTATATAAGAATGTTGAATCTCTTTAACCCAGTGAACATTGTGATTTTCTCTTCATTGAATTGGTTGCCTCATTGGCATCACCTGATAATTTCATTTTTATTTATAATTGTAAAAATGCACAAGAGCATGTAGAGGCAATACTCTTATTTTTCTAAATGCTCCAAAAAAAAAAAAAAAAAAAAGCTCCTTTTTCTTCAAGAAAAAAACAAGGTGAAGAGTAACGATTACTGAATTTCAGCTATGAAAAAGTGACTGTGCTGTCAGGGGCCACTGTGCTTAAGTCACGCCTCATGTATTTGGAGAGGGTGGCTCCATGTGAAAATGGAGCAAGTGTGAGTTTGGAAGGACTCTCACCAATGGGAACCATGGGTGTGCTGGGAAGGGAGTCACCACCAGGGAATGAAGGAGTCAGGGCGGAGAGGGGCCAAACCATGAAGCTGGAGCAGAAGTCTTAACAGCAGTGTCCTAGAAAGGAAGCTGAGGAAAGGGGTCCCGACTTGCCAGGGGCCAGGAGTCACAGCTCATGCTTGACAGAAGCCCTGTCTCACCATGGCCCCTGGCAAGCCACATAGGTGAACCTGCCAGAGTCATGGTGATCTCAGAGGAGCCCAGTGTAATTGGGGAAGTGTTGTGGCATGGGAATCAGCAAGAGCTAACACTCCATTTTTTAATGAAACAGCTTTATTGAGGTTTAATTCACATACCTTACAATTCACTCATTTAACGGGTATAATTTAACAGTATAGTCAGAGTTTTGCAACAACTACTGCCATCAATTTCAAAAGTTTTATCAGCCCCAGAAGAAACCCTGTGCCTCTTAGTCATTGCTGCCCCCAGTCCTCCCGTCTGCCTCAGCCCCTGGCAACCACTAATCTTTTGCAACTCTATAGATTTGCCTATTCTGGGCATGTGGGCTGCCATCTATGGGGTCACACAGAGTCAGACACGACTGAAGCGACCTAGCAGCAGCAGCAGCATAGGACTGGAATCATACAATATGTCATCTTTGTGTCTAGCTTCTTTTATTCAGTGTAATGTTTTCAAGGTTCATCCACACTGCAGCACGTTATCAGTTCTTCTTTCCTTTTTATGGCTGAGTAATTCCATCATATAGGTATGTCACATTTTGTTTACTTATTCATTGGTTGAAGGACGTTTGGGTTGTCTGAATTTTTTGGCTATTGTAAGTAATACTGCTGTGAACCATTTTGTGTATAAGTTTTTGTGTGGATAAATATTTTCATTTCTCTTGGGCATATAGTGAAGAGTGGAATTGTTGGGTCATTTGATAACTTCACATTTAACATTTTGAAATGTTAACTGAAAACAGTTTTCCAAAGAATTTACATTCAGACCAACATCGTACGAGAGCTCCAATTTCTCCACATCCTTGCTAACAGTTCTTTGTATCCATCTGAGTGGATGTAATGGAGTATCTCATCGTGATTTTCATTTGTATTGCCCTGATGGCTAATGTTGTCAAGCATCTTTCTTTTCATATCCTTATTGGTCATTTGTATATTTCCTTCAGAGAAATGTCTATTAAGAGTGTTTGCCCATTTAAAAGTTGGGTTATTTGTTTGTTTATGATTGAGCTGTAAGATTTCTTTGTATATTTTGGGTCCAAGTCCCTTATCAGATATATGAATTAGCATATCATGTAAATGATGTGCCTCCTCCAGCATTCATATTGCACCGCTTCCATTTACTTTAAACTGGTATACGCCCATGTAACCATTTACCTCGGATTTATAACTTTCAGAACTTTCCCCCTAGTAATTTCTCTGTGCCTTTCCGCCTCGTGTGCCAAAGGAGGCCTTTCAGAGCTGAGAGTTCCCCAGGGTGTCTGACTCAGAGGATCACAGTGACCCCAGGCCTTCTCCCTCCCAGGGCCTCTAGCTACACATTCCAGCTGGGGAGCCTGCCTGCCCGGCTCCTCCAGCTCCCCAAGCAGTATCCCCGTCTCCAGCCTCCTTCTCTGTTCCCACACTGACCAGGGGCTCTGCGTGGGGAGGATGGGAGGTCAGTTCTGCCTGGAGCTGCTGCTGCTGCTGAGGTGTAAGGACCCTGCAGAGGTAAGAAGATACAGTGTGTACATTTCAGGCTGTGTGTTTGTGCCCCCTGCCTGAAGTGCAGCAGGACCCAAGCCAATGAGATCGTGGATGGCTTCATGAGGTAATAGTCCTGGAGCTGCAATGGGAGAAGGTAGACACAAGCAGGAAAGGGCGAGAGAAGCAGTCACTTTGGAGGGATTGACTCAGCTGGTGCCAGCACCCGAGTCTCTTTCAGCTTCAAAGTTCAGATGGTTCAAATGACACTTCAGATGTCTCTGCCTATTGCTTTAGGAGAAGGTTCAGAGCCTTCAAGCCAGGCTGACTGTAATGCTACATATCATTGCTAAGACATTCATATTTTTATTGAACACGTAAAGCAAATCTCAGTAAGGATCTGCCATTTCTTCAGCACCTTTCCTTTTGGCTGTTTTTTCAGTATTTAAAAATGGATGCAATTTGACTTTAGCAATGCACATTGGCTTATATTGTTAGTGTTGCATGCATCTTAGTGGCCTTTGATTGCAATATTTTTCTGAAACAGAGAAAATGAATGTAGGAGCGGATTTGACGATGGCATTGTCACCTGGCTAGTCCATGGTAGAACCTTTGCTTTTGAGCTTCTCTTTGGGTCTGGATCACTGGATGCCATATAATGATGAAAATTCAGGAAAAGGGCAAATCTTGCCCTTCCCCTCAGTACAATGGAGGATGAAGATTCTATGACATTTACAAGCAGAATGGGTACTGATGTGAAACCTCAAGATGTGGTCCTACTCTTGCATGCGGCAAAGACAGATAACTGATGGAGAAAAGCAGAAAGCCTTGGTTTTGCTGCTTGCAACCTCTGGTACAAACCTTGCTTTGTGTGGTTTCAGCTTTTTATGATTTCACAGAAAGACCTAAAATTTAGAATATTCCGAAGGTGTTCACAGAGCTTAGATACTTGCTGGTTTTATATAGCTACAAGTAAAGGTTTCTTTGAATCCTTCCTAAAGGAACAGAGGGTATCATATTAAACATTAGCTTATATGATGAATGTCTTTAACACCAAGAAGGTGAAGCCACAGGCTTTCCTACAGATCAGCCATCTCTTACCTTAAACTACGTGACCATCTACTTCAAATCACATGTGGAGTTCTTCCTCTCTATCGTGCGCACATGCCACTATCTATATATTGTTAAAAGTAGTGTAAATATATGAAAATTATTTAATTTGTTAAAAACCAAATTACTTTTGGAGAAAATTTATTTGTCTTAAGTCACCGTCGTTTACAATCTGTTGAATGATCCATTTTGAAAGAAGGGCAAAGACTTAAATACTGCAGTTCTGGTTATTTACAGTATTAGCAGCTATAACAGAAATCATCTCGGGCTGCAATGAGTGCAGGTTCCAAGCTACCTAACACTGTTCATCCGACACAGTTTTCTTCTACCTGTGGGAAAATGAGCCACAAAGGCAGTAAATCCCCTTTTGTCTTCCAACTCTCTTCGAAAATCCTACTGATAGGAATTGTGCATTTAAGCAATGTTCTGTAAATACGGTTAAAAATCCATCACTGTTTTTTTCTATTTAAAAAAAAATATTTTGCAGTTGCTCATTTGTGGCTATTTCCAGATTAAGAACAAAGTATTTGTGGAAACCAGGTTGAGCCCAAGTTCCTCATGACAGGGAGAACATTGGATTTTGTGAATCTTCCTTCTGAGCCTGAGTTGGTTTCTGCATGTCACTGTGCAAGTTCACAAACGTTTCCTTCTCTAGTCAGCACTCCGTGGGGGAGCCAGTTGGGAGTGCCACCTCGATAGCTAGGACTTGTGGAGGCTTCAATGCAGGAGGCTGTTGAGATACTGAACCTTTTTGTATATTTTAATCTGGACATCAAGTGCCGGGTAGAGAAAGTATGCCAGCCAATTAGTTCTGAGTTAATGTCCTGAGAAGAATATGTCAGCAACCCTCCTCTTCTGACCATTCTCTGTGAACTTTAGAATGCCACTTGAAATGGCCTCTCCATATGTGTTGGATAAGAGTTCAGTGCGCCTCCTGGGAAGCAAGATAATGTAGGGTCAAGGCCTGAATTTTCTACATGTCCTTAGTTCCCACTGTAGCTTTCTCTGAACGAATCAATGAAAGACAGCACCTAGCTGTTCCCATAAGGTCTGGACTTGTGTTTGTTTGTTTTCAATCCACCTTTTGGAACCAAGGAAAGGGTGAGGGCTGTTTATGCTCAGGTTCACACTCACAGCTGGGATGGATAAGTCTCTCCTCGTCGCCATGGCAATGATGCCCTGGAGTGGGGACACTTGCCCATATTTGCAGAGCTTTCCTCCCTATGTGTGGTGGTTCACCACAACTGCAGAGGAGTTATGGGATTGAGAGTTCTGTAGCTTTCTTTACAATGAGCTCTTTATCACATCCTTGGGAGGTCAAATGGGCAGGAAAAATTAAGTGGCAAGAGGAGACAAGCTTTATGACTCTGATCAGTTGAACTTTTATTTGCTGTTAGTAATATAAATTGGTTTAGTTAGGATCCTAGGAGCAGATGACAAATTAGTTAACCTTTAAAATGATACTAATCAAACATGGGACAGGGTTTGTGTTTTAAGAAATACCTCATTTCTTTTTCAAGTTGAATGTTTGAACACCTCCTCATCTATAAACTGAGAACAGAGACAAGTTTTCCTCTATAAGGTTGTGAAAATTGAAGGAGTCAATACATGTCATGTGCTTAGAACAGTGCCTAGACTGTAACAAGAGCCCAGTAAATGTTTGATGTTATTATTATTAGCTTTACTTTTATAAGACTGTGTGGTAACTTTTTAATGCAAAGGACAGTTCCTTGAGTAGATATTAAGCATACCGATGAGCCTCCAGATATTTTTCTAAATCTCCCTCAAGGAGTTTACCAGTTAGTAGTGAGACCAAAGTAGAAACAAGTAGTTTCTTGAAATAGAGGCACACCCAACATATCCTGGGAAACCTCGAGGCCTGAGCACTCCAGCCTGTATGGACCAACAAGAAAAGGTCTCCAGATGAGGAGGCGTTGAGCTGAAGCTTGTTTACGGCCATTCTCCTGATTTGTGGTGTATGGAGGCCAGGAGGGAGGGGCTTAATCACACTTGGAAGTGTGTCTTGAGTTTGATATTTGGACAGATAAGATGTTCTGTGTCTTGAGTCCCTCAAACACTGTAGGTTCCCCAAGGTCTGCACTCAAAGTAGGTCTCCTTTACTTACATCACACTGCTTTATATTCCCATGGTTGTCAGAGGTTTTTGGTAATAATTTTGTAACCAAAACTGTACTCATCAAATATTGGGAGAGTGATGGTTCTGAAAATCGTGAGAATTAAGGCATCTTAAATTCCTGCCGACTCTTTGCACACAACTACTTATCTCGTTATTCTGCCAAATTCAAGCAAATTTAAAAACCAGATGCTTCCCAAACAAACTAAATGAGCTCTAATTCAGTGCTTATTCTAATGGCTAATGATCTGATTATTTTTCTCCTCCTTTCTTACTCAGCTAACACAACCACTTTTATGTAACTTCAGAAGAAGCAAGTAACTATTCTAATTTCTGCAGAATTGCCTTGATTTAGAGAACTCAGCTGATTTAATCCTAGAGTGACCATCTCTTCATCTTGCATGTTTTCTTTAACAGCCTGGTCACTCCCCAAGCTGTTTAGAGTTTTCTGATGCAGTTGATACAGGAAGTGAAAATCCTTTTGTATGAGGTCCTATAGCAAGTTTGCTAAATTTGAGATGTGAGCTTTTGAGTTTTCTTTCTAGTGATGTTTCTAAAACGCATACAGACTCAGACATTTGTCCAGAGTCTCATTCTTTCTATATGTTAGGTTTTGAACACATAGCATGACTCAGTGTTGGTGTTCTTTTCCAGAGTAGGGTTTCTCAACACGAGCAGTGCTGACATTCAAGGCTGGATCACTCTTTGTCGTGGGGGTCTGTTTTGTGCATTGAGGATGGTCATCAGCATCCCTGGTCTCTCCCTACTAGACACTGATAGTACCTTCAAGCCCATCTGCATCCCCGCGTTGTGACTCCAGACATTGCCTCATGTGCCCTAGAAAGCACTGCTGCCTGGTTGAGTACCCCTGCTCTAAAGAAACACAGTTTGGTAAAGAAATGCCTAGAGGGGAGTTAACTGAGCTAAGACCAATGCCAGAGTGACAAGGAAAAGTTCAGAGTTGGACGTTGCTATATACGGGGGCCAGGCCTTACACAGAAGGTAAAAGGAAGACATTCCAAGAAGTTCTAATGCTCTGGCCGCCAGTGAGCCCATACTGCCCTCCTGGTGGATTTACTCTCCTGCTGCCTTTAGAGTGACCTTAGAGGTGGCGAAGAACAGCCTCTGGGGGTGTCAGATAGAAGGCAGGGACCAAGGAGCATAGCCATCGTGAGAGAGGTGTTCAGCTGGCTCTGTGTCAGAGATGGCACATTGACACGCGGCAGTTGTGTTCGACTTTGGAGCCTTGGGCAGAGAAAGCTTTCATATTTTCAAATTCTGTTTCAGTCCCTGCTTCCACCTGTGTAGTGGCCCCTTTGTGGGTCTACAGAGCCAGGAGAAGGCTCCCCCTTTCTGAACATGAGTGGTAGAACGTGTTGACATAAAAGGACTCAGAGATGGACGTTAGTACCACTTATAGATGAAGAAATTGAGGCATAGAGAGGCAAGAAACTCATCCAAGTTTCCACAGCAGACAGGCCAAGGTCACGATTGTGACCCCAGAACCCCCACATTCCACAGACAGATTGGAAACATGGAAAATTCTTTGAAGAGGAAAACAAGATCTGGCTGTTCTGAGGGAGATCGTTAACATTGTTGTAAATTTTTTTTTGATTAAGAAAAAGAAAATAAATGCTGCACCTTGGACTATTTTTTGTTGACCCTAGGGCCTGTTATTTGTAAGGGGCATTCACTGATCTTGATTTTTTTTTTTTTTGATGGGTGATTCAGGCATGATTTATTGAGGGAGATATTTTAGGACCTAAATGACCATTTCTTTCCTCTCACCTCAACCTGTTCTGTCCTCACGACTCCCAGCCCTATCTTATTCCTCAAGCATTATCTATTTCTAGAAGAGCCAGGTGTTTCAGATAGACTAGATGGATAGCCATTCCCTTCTCCAGGGGATCTTCCTGACCCAAGGATTGAACTCTCATCTCCTGCATTATAGGCAGATTCTTTACTGTCCGAGCTCCCAGGGAAGCCCATCTTATTTCTCAAGTGTTATTTATTTCTAGAAGAATCAGGTGTTTCAGATGAAGACAGGATGAATTCTTCCCAGCAGGGAAGTGTTTTGGAATAAGTAAATTTCAGCCAGTGACTCCCTAGTGATAAGGCTCTAGACCAAATGAGAGCAAAGGGAATTATAAGGCAAATCACAAAACAACAACTAAAAATTCCAATTAACAAGAATTTCACAACAAACACAGGCTGATGGCTGTTTTATTAAAGCAATGTGGAACACAGCTAGAAGCCACTATGTTCTGGAAATGTAGGAAATTGGTTGAAATCATTTTTCTCTTGTGATCCCCATGTTAAGCCACAATCAAATCCCTTTTAAGAAAAATCAATACAGTTCCTTGCTATTTTGTATTCTTTTGAAAGCCTTGGCCTTAAACGCGGTCTTTTCCGCAAGTGTTTATTGCTAAGGGGCAAACTTCAGATTTGGAAGAAAAGTCAGTGTTTTTGTGTTGAGTTGTGAGAGGAAGTGGTCAACTTGACTTTGTAAATAAAATGAGCAACTTGACTTTTTCCCCTTGTATTTTTGTACTGAAAGAAGTATAATATGTCTTGATAATGATAATTAGTACAATAGCTGTATAGTCTCTAAATGATTGGAAAGGAGAAAAGTTTTATTTTAAATTTCAGATTGTTCAAATAGCATATGTCGTTTTACTGGAGGTAAACTTCGTGGACATGTTAGTGTGTCTGTCGGTATGTGTATTCTCAAGCACACAGGTACCCATTTATCCTATGTTGCGCTGTTGGTTTGAACCACAAAATAGAAAAGAATGTAAATATTTTCCAACGCTTACAGGCAGTTAGCCACTCTCAGGGATGGACAAAAGTTTGTTATTTTTTTCTTTATCTTTCCATCAGCTTACACTTTGGCCTAATTCCAGTGAAACCCTAGGTCAAGGGCAGCCCCCGCCTTCTACCTCCAGTGTGGATGTGGCTGGTAGAGGACTGAAAATAAATGACCATTTCTTTGGAACTAGAAGTGTCTCTTACAAGCAGAAAAATCAATTTAGCAGAACTCTGGATTTGTCTATTTTAAAAGAACACTAGAAGGGAAACCATTTTGGAGTGTGTGATTCAACCTCAGGAAGAGAAGGGAGTTTCTAGGGTTCTTAGAAAATTCCCATACAAGATTGTACTTCCTGGAGTGCTTGGGAAATGACTTGTAATGGATAGTTGAGATATTCAGCTTTAACCAGCAAGTCTGTTTGTTTCATCTTTTGTTTAAAATCTTTGAATTCCTAGGAGTTGCTTTTCTACCTCAAGAGGCAATATATAGAGCGGCACTGTCTAGTAAAACTCTGGGTGGTAAACGAAATGTTTTGCATCTATGCAGTCCAATATGGTAGCCACTAGCCACACGTGTCTCATGTGACTGAGGAACTGAATTTTAAATTTAATTTCATTAAAAAAAATTTGAATAACCACATGAGGATCTTTACTGAACAGTGCCAAGTGTAGAGCATAATTACCAGTCAGCATATGTCTTTGATTTTAAATATTCCATTATATTATCACCCTAAATTTTGATTTGTAAAATGTGACCACTATTACTCTTTCTAACTAAGTGACAATTACTTCCAAGTAATCCTTCATTTCCCATCCTCTTTGCATGCTAACAATGCATATATTATAATAATATGTCTTACACTTTTGTTCTAATTTTGCTGCTGCACAGCATTGTTAAAGGACTCTTGCCTTCCAAATAGCTTATTATCCAAGAGCCATATATCTGGCAAGGAGTAATAAGCATTACTCATGAATTTAAGATGCCAATCTCGGGTTTTCTTTCAAATTGTTTTCAATTTAATAAAACCAAACTTCCCATAAAAAATAGGGGGTTATGAAAATAGAGCCTAGAAATTAGCATGTTAAATTGCATCTTCCTTTACCCTTTCTAATAAGTGAACTGTGAGCATTTTCTGGTTAATTAGAATGGGTATTGACTGAGGTTGAACTCTTCAGATGATTCAGACCCGATGTAATTAATTAAGCATAGGAGAGAAAAATATACATTATAGCCAGTTGAAGCCCTAAAGTAAAATTAGATAATTGGCTAATTTTAAGTCAGTAGTAGTTTAGATATTATTTGAATCAAAAGAGAATCAACCCATTTAGTTTGAAGTCATCACAAGCCTCCCCTCTTTAAGGGTTTAGGGCTTAAGACATTGAGTTTTCTCTTTGACCTGCCTGCTCTTTGAATCCAGCTAATCTTTGATAGAATTTCAGTAGGAGCTGCTTTGGTGATCATTTCTATTTTACTTTATTTTTGTTGTTTCTAAATTCTTTTTCCTTAACTTTGTAATGCTCACATCTTCTTTGTTGTTTGATTGTATTATTCGTTTTTGTTCCTGCTAAAGCCAGTTGCCCCTTTCCTTTCACCCTTCTTTGGTCCAAATATTTCTCTGAAAAATCAAGTAAATATGAACTGATTTCTGCTGGGAATTTACCTGAAGGGGACTCACCAAGATCCGAAACTCACATCAAAGGGAACTGAAGGAAGGAGGTGTGTCTGAATTGAAGCAGAAAAAAGGGAAAACAAACTTTTAAAATTAAATTTGTTCTTGATTACAGAAGTAGTTTATTATATTTTTGTAGAAAAATTTGATCTTCATACAAACAGAGGTATCTTACTTCTAGTTTTTCTCTACACACATTTATATATGTGTGTTCAAATTATCTACACATTATGAAAAGTGAAGTGTTAGTCACTCAGTCGTGTCCAACTCTGCGACCCCAAGGTCTGAGGCTACAGTCCATGGGATTCTCCAGGCGTGAATACTGAAGAGGGTTGCCATTCTCTTCTCCAGGGGATCTTCCCCACCCAGCAATCAAACCTGAGTCTCCTACATTGCAGGAGGATTCTTTATGGTCTGAGCCACCAGGGAAGCCCTGTTTACATGTTATGGTTACATGTAATATTCACATTTAATATACAGTCTTGGTCTTCAATTTTACTTTATCACATTTTTTCCACTAATTAATTTTCTTCTAGAGATACTTTTTACCACATAATTCCTTCAGATGCATATAGACAAATTTCAGAGAGATGCAGGTTCTCAGTAGAATACATAATCATCATCTTTGAACATGTCTTACCATACATTTTGATGACTCTCTTTGGGTAATTCCTAGACATATATTTGCACCCTGGAAATGTTATGGATGTTGAAACCCTCACCAACAAGGAGTGAATGAGAGCAGAACAGATTTTAAATGTATTAGTGACATGGGAATGGTTATGGTGAGATGAGAATTTCCTTGAGGTTATCTACTCGACTTCATCTGTATTTTTAGCTTAATTTCAAAGACATAGCACACCTTTGACAATAATATACTCTTGTGTTTCTTTTTTTGCTGATTTAAGAAGTTTTTATATATGTTTGTGTTTATTAGTGTATTTATGATCAGTGTTGCTATTTATTTCAGCCTATACTTTGAGTCTTAGTCATTATTATCTAGTGATTTTTCTTCCATATTTTATTCAAAAACATACAACACTGGGCAACTAAGCTTGAGTTTGAATGAATTAGAAATGCTCCTTTTTATTTAATTTACATTAGCTTTGTAAGTATTACGTGGTGATACTTACAAAGTATGTGGTGTAAGTATTACGTGGTGATACTTTGTGTTACACTAGGTAGCCACACATATCTACATGTAGTTTGTCGATTGCAGTCATCTGCCACAGATAGGCAATCAGGAAATTAAATAATCTCAGAGTGACTGGAACTTCCAGAGTAACAATCCAAAGGTCAATGTACTTTATTTTGTTAGGAAGAAAATGTACACAAAATAACCTACATATTAGAAGATGTAAAATACACTAACAAAAAGAAGGAATTGCCTGGAGCAGAAAGGAATGATTAGACTGACTAAGTAATATCAGGCAATTAAAACAGGCATGAAAGCTTTATTGCTTCTGAATTTCCAAGACAACTCGCTTCATTGATGGATGTTCATAAATCTGATTCTGGACCATCAAACAGATCCTATGTTGTGGTTAACATGCATGTCCATTATAGAAGACTATGATGAAAATGGTTTATTTATTTATTTATTTTTAGTTCTACCAGTTTATTGCTACCAACCCATCACCCTCCACCCTCATGCATACATGCTCAGTCATGTAACCCCATGGACTGCAGCCCGCCAGGCTCCTCTGTCCATGGACTTTTCCAGGCAAGAATACTGGAGTGGGTTGCCATTTCCTTCTCCAGAAAATGGTTTATTAAAACATATGTTTGGGCATTTAACACAGAAGTTTCAGTTTCTTGTCACTTACGCAGTACAACTCATTCCATAGTGAGCAGTCCTCAGAGTCCAGAGCCTGAACTTTTCCCTGTAATTCAAATATGTGGTTTGAATATATGTATATAATTTGAATTATTGTAAGACAAGAATAATTTTGTCTGTGACTTTCCCAAATAGAGAATCCTATTATATAAGAAAACTTAAAAGCAACTCCAGTTTGATTTGAAATTTTGTGTTCTTTCCTATATCACACATAGTTTTCAAGTAACATCATTCCTTACATCCTGAAAATGTTTCTCAGTATGAATAAACATAATGGCAATATTTTCATGAGCTGTGGAAGACAAAGTGTGGTGGGAGCATATATTTTGGAGACTATACCAGAATATATATTTCTATCTTTCTATTGGATTTTTTGTTTTCAGGAAAGTCATTGACAAAACAATTCTCCTTAGTCCTAACCATATATTCACTACATTGTTGGAAAAGAAAGTTTGCTGGCATGACATAAATGATAGGGCTCTTGATGTCGATGTCATGACCCACTAATCAATTATGACCCACAATTGAAAGACACTAGCATGGAAATAGAGTGCATCATTCATCTAGAGATAGATGGTTCTAAGGTTGGTTATTTCAGGGGCACTGAAGACCTAGAGAGTTTCTGCCGTTCTACTTGTCCCTCCTGGTTACAAGATGGCAGACACAACTCCAGGCATCACATTCTCAAACAAATAGATCCAAAGACAGAAGAGCACTTTTTCCTAGCATGTGTATACACAGTGTTTTTTAAAAATGTATTTATTTTTTAATTGAAGGATAATTGCTTTACAGGCTCGATAACAACTTAGGTACACAGTTTTAATTAGAGGGTAATTCTTTTTCCCAGACGCTCTGCCTATCCTATTAGATTTCCCTTTCGGCCTCATTCATTGTTCAGCTTCCAACACAACCAATCCCTAAACCAATCACTAACGAGGGAAACAGATGCCACATTTGGTGTGGATATGGTATTTTGTAGTAATTGATGCCGTAATTGGAGGAGTGAGCATCTGCTCTGTGGGACAGGGGAGGGGGCTCCTCCCTCCTGAATTTGTGGAAAGCCTGATGCTGGGATTAATTCCAGCACTGCCAACAAGGACCGAGTGGTGAGGAAAACTATTGGACACATGGCTAATGATGTCTGCCTGGGTCAGGAAGATCCCCTGTATAGAGAAATGGCAATACACTCCAGTGTTCTTGCCTGGAGAATCCCACGGACAGAGGAGTCTGGCGGGCTACAGTCCATGGGGTCGCAAAGAGTCAGACATGACTGAGCGACTAGCACTTTCTTTCATATTTGCCAAGGCATTTTGACTACACTTCTGCCATGGTCTTAACACTATTAGGCTTTCTCTTATCATTATTTATGAGCTTATTTTAGCCCTTTGGTAGATTCTAGATTGCTTAAGGATGGGGAGTTACCATTTTTATCAGGACATGGAATAGTGCCTTACCCTAGAGTGTGATTAATAAATACATACTAAATTGATTAGAATTGGCCTACGTCAGTTGATTAAAAGCTTTCTTTCTGACTTTTTTATTTATTCTAAATTCTTTAAAGTCAGGTTATTTGCTTGAATATTGACACCCTCCCAGTAATGTTTATTCATTCCAGAAAATGATTAAGGGGCCTTAATCATTAAAGGTATTGGAATAAAGTTACTGTGGGTACTCTGTAATATAAACACTAAAAAAAACTGTTTACAATTCTGTTTGGGTGTAGGAGGAAAAAAGAATTCAAATATAAATATAAGTGGGAAAGTAAAGCTGTATTGAGTCTCTTTTATGCATCTGTTAACATTTTGAAGACTATACAGTAGAATTTATCATCTTAAAGATTATGAAGTGAAAGAAATGACTTGTACATAAAACCACTGTGATTCCCTATTTGAAGCTCCATTTAATATAAGTTTTCTTAGGAAAATACCTCAAAGATTTGAAAGTCAGTACATTATTTTATGTATCACATAATTTCATTAAAAAATTGCTTTCAGTAGAATGAGATCAAAAGACCAGATTTTGGTTACTAATGTGGTGTGAAGTATAAAGCCAGTGCTCCAAGTTTTCATTTGTTTTGTAATATAAACATTTCAGAAAAGCTTATCTTTTTAATGTAAAGAATTCTTCATATAAACTTCCCCTCATTTGGTTCTGGCTTCCCAGGTGTTTCAGTGGTAAAGAATTCTCCTGCCAATGCAGGAGATGCAGATTAGATCCCTGGGTTGGGAAGATTCCCTGGAGGAGGAAATGGCATCCCACTCTAGCATTCTTGCCTGGGAAATCTCATGAATAGAGGAGTCTGGTGGGCTACCATCCATGGGGTCAAAAGACTTGGACATGACTGAGCGACTGAACAACAACATTTTGTTCTGGCTCAGTGACTATATACTTCTTCATAATTTTTCACACTACCAACTATTACAACTACTATATAAACTTCTATTTTTTAAAAGTTTTGAGATGGTGTAATTTAAATTGTCTCTAAAAATAAATATAGTCCTCATTTGCCTGCAGAATGGTCAATTTGTAGGTGTAAATGAGTAGTTCTTATCTTATTCAAAAAGATCCATTTATAATATCTTCTTTCCAGTTACATGAAATGTTAAGTTTAATTCAGCACAAAATCAGGAATGATTTTTTAAACTTTTTATTGTTTGCTTATTTTTAGTTACAGAATTTACTAAGTAAGGTGGTGGTAGGAAAAAATCTTTGTGTTCTTGTGTCTTTCTGAAAGCAACTGAAGTGTTTACTTCAGGTCTCTTCTCATTTTCTGATCTTTTAATCCTGGAAAAAAATTGCAAAAGAAGCAAGTAAAACAATTTACAAATATTATTAGTGAGTACCATTTATAGTAACAAATATGGGTTCAATTTTGCCAAAACAATGTTACAGCCATTGAAGTTGAACTCTATAATTTTCAAACTTTCTTTGTTGTCTCATAGTCATTAGATATGAGGTGTCGGGATGGAGGCCTCTGCCTTCAGAATACTTAAAACAACTATTGAATAATAAAATAACAATTGCTGTCTTTTGTTGAGTACTTTCTGCATGGTCATTTCTGAACTCATCACTTTATTTTCTTAAGACAACTCTAATTTTAGATGGGAATTTTAAAGAGTTCAAACTACCTACCCAAAATCACCTTTCCTTGAATCATTCTGGCAAGGTTTATAAAGTTAATGACATTAATTATTAATAAAGAGATAAATGCACTTTTTTGAGATAAACACATTTTCTATACAAAGAGGTAACCTCTACCTTAGACTAGAATAATCAACTGTAGGCACCAGATTATTTGGGATACAATCATTTTTCAAATGTGCTCCATATTTTCCACAAATATGCCTGTATTCTCCACAAATATGCCCATAATTTTGAAGCCTTATATAACATATAATTTTTATTGGAAAACTATGGTATTTGTTCTTAGACAAAGGCTTGAAAGTTATCTGATTTAGTTACTTCCTCTCATTTTAAAGGGAAAACACCCATATAGTTGAAGTGACTTGTTAAACAGCATCTCCTTTTTGGGTGCAGAGTTATAACTGGAACCCAGGTATCCCAGTTCCCCATCCAGGTCATTTCTACCCCACCCCTCACTTTCTCAGTAGAAAATCATTAATAACATTTATAGGTTGGAATTACATTTGAAGACATACATACAGAAGAATTACATAATCTCTTATACACAAAAGTGAGGGTTTATATATATATGGATAAGGCTCGCTTATTGACTATTTCCCACTCACTTGGAAGAGTGGGAAAGAGCTTTCTGTAATGAAAGGATATTTTGTCCTTTACTGTGAAGACCTACTGCTAAAAGCTTAATCTACAGAATCCCAGCACTGAAAAGGAATCTAGCAATCTGCCTTCTTTAGCTTCCTCCAAGTTAGATTAAAAACCACTTTAGACAGGTAATTTTCCTTTAGGTTTTTAAAGAGACCTCCCACCTACCTGTTCAAATATCTGCATCCCCTCACTGGCAAAAATTACCCTTTAAAAAGAAATCTCCGGTTCAATTCTAGCCTATTCTTGCTGGTCAAACCTTTGAAAGATAAAAAGAACTAATGTTCCCTTATAGTACTGTCTGTAAAATTAGCAGGTTTCAATAATAGATATTCTGGTAGGAATTCAAAGTAATGATAGAGTTTAAACCCACCATAAAAGCTATTGTGTTAATTCTAAGCCATATAGATGAACTCATTTATAATATAAACTTACAGCACACACTTGGACTAACGGAATCACTGAGCTGTAGCTGTAGCTACTGAAACTGTAGGCCTTGGACTGTGAGAGATTTTCGCTCGACCATTTTCATAAGTGTTGTAGTGACTTCAAGGTATACTCACCACTTCCTCCCGCTTGGTCTTGTCTGTTGCTGGCCAAGCTTCCAGAGGCAGGTCAGGAAGCATGGGGGGCAGAGGCTGCATGGGGAATATCGGAGGCAGAGGTGGCTGTGGCGGCAAGGGCTGGATGGGGTGCACGGGTGGCTGGGGCTGCAGGGGCTGCAAGGGCTGCAAGGGCTGCAGGGGCTGCAGGGGCTGCAGGGGCTGGTGAGGCTGCGGCTGGATGGACTGGGGCTGGAAGGGCTGCTGGGCGGGCAGAGGGAGGTTTGGCTGGTGGTGTTGGGTTGGAGTCATGGAGTGTTGGCCAGGAACTGGCATCATTGGTTGCTGGGGGACCACGGGCTGCTGAGCTGGCACCATGGGGATGTGGTGATGAGGCTGCAGGGCGTGATTCTGGGGAGTCTGCTGGGACACCACGGGAATGATTTGGTGGTGCAGCCATCCACCCATGGGTTCGTAACCATAGGAAGTGTACTGGTGAGAAACAAAGAGTCAGGTTTACCATCAGCTCCATTGACTTCCAACTGGAGAAGCAGCAATGTTTTCTTTGTCATTATGGCAATATTAATATTTACTCAATTTTCTTTTCCTGTGCAAGAATTTCTAACTGTGTATACAGATTTGACCGCTTACCAACTAGAGTTCCCATTAGTGTCTATATGTGGCATAGATATGTTGCCTCACTTAAAAAGGGAATTGAAATGCATGCTTAATATTTTAAGGGAATAAAGAACCAAAAAAATCTACATACCGGGTGTCTTATCATGCTCTGGTACCACTTCAGAGGGGTGAGCACCTTAAGAGAAAGAGAGATTAGAATACATTTGTTTCAATTTAGTTGCATGAAATATAGACTCACTAATGCAGTCTCGTCAATACTGATACCCTGAAAATAGGAGTTCTGAGGAAGAAAGAACAAGGTAGACATTTGTTAGGTGCTTCCTATGTGTGAGGTTCCACCTTACAGACATCACACACACATTTTTCATGTTTTCTTAGATACTCTGAGGCAAGTATCATCACTTTCACTTTTACAGACAAAGGCTCATAAGCTTGACTGAGATTATAAAAACTGTAAGTCTGTTTAATTCCTCAGCTCCTGCTCTTCTTTATAAGAGAAAAAACAAGAGAAAATTAATGTGATATAATTTTGATTATATCCTTTTTTGATGTGATGTAACAATGAAAAAAAAAAAAATGAAAGAGGCAGAAACACTGTCCCTTATACTAGAAACACAGGTTTTCAGGTCACATATGTCATCCTTTTAAGATATAACAGAAAATCTTGCCTCAAATTTTTATTAACACTTTTCCTCAGTTTGTATGAGCAAACAAACACATGAATTGTCATTTGAACCTATGAAGGAAGTAAGATTTTTCCTTCTTTCTAAGCAGTATGTATTTGTTTCACCCCAGGTCCAGCGACTCCTTCAGATAGTAGTACAGTATTTGATATCAATACAATAAACAATTATTAACTTTGCTCAAGTCATACTTAACAAAGCACCTTTGTTTCTTTTTTTTTAACTTTTTCCTCCAGCTATAATATTTATTTATTTATTTATTTTTAATTTTTACTTTATTTTACTTTACAATAACAAAGCACCTTTGATATTGCTTAACTATTTTGCTCCCCAAACAATATTTTGAAGGCAGGATATTATCATTATTTCCCTTCTCCAGATGAGGAAACCAAAGTTCTAGAGAGAGAAAATGATTGACCTAATGTCTCATGGTAAGTATGGGATTGAGGAGAGCCTCAAACCCAATTTCCAGAAATCTCATGCTTTCCTTTGCTCTCACAGACCACTTGGTCACTAATATTTCAGTAAGGACAAATGAGGGAGCTACACAGAGTGTGAATATCTTAGAATTGGGAGTTTTCCACCTGGAAAGGATCTTAAATAACATCTTACCTGATTCCCCATGTTTTACAGGCTGGGATAGAACAAAGCTGTTCAGCCAGAGTTCATTTCTGCCCTACCGTGCAGTCCCCCTGAGTGGTAGTTCATGGGAAATAAACTTTATAGCCATATAAGGAGGAGAAACTGAGTCAGAGAGGCCAGGTAGGAGGGTTCTGGGGCAATGAAGGCTTGGGATGACCCACCAGGGCTTAAACCAGGAAGCTGGCAGTGAGAACTGAAAAAGTGGGACTGAGAAACATCTCGAATGAAGAATCAACACACTATTCTTTACAGAGCCCAGGGCATTGTTAACTCAAACAATGGTCAAAATTAGTAAAGAGAAAAATTACCTCATAGCTGAAGTTGATATAACCAGGGTGCCCAGGATGAGGTGGTAGCTTTTATAGGAAGGGGGAAAGGAGAAGAAAAAGAATGATAAAGAGGAAGAGAAAAGGGAGGGGGAGAGAAAGAAGGGGAGAGAGAGAGAGAGGGAAAGAGATTAAGTCAATATGCAATTTTCACATTAAGAGAGACTGCAGCTATTTTTAAAAAATCTATATAGTGCAGAATATATTTGAGGTCTACTTTTAGTTTGAACATGTGCCCTGTGTAGGAGAGGAGCCCTCTTATTTTAAAGAGGTCCAGAACAACTAGATGTCCAGAAACCAGCACACAGTTATCCTCCCCTGATCTTCAGACGCCTCTCCGTCCATGTTGTCAATCAGTCTTACTCTAGCCCACCCATCATTTTATTTCTTGATGAAACTGTCTACTGAAAAAATATTCACAACCTAAAAGTTGAGAGTTATAGTTTATTCAGCAGGAATTTTTAGGACTTCAAGACCGGGAGGCAACATCTCAAGTTACCCAGAGAGAACTGCTCCGAGGAGGCTATGGTGGGGAGCCAGGATATATAAGAATTTTGTAATAAAGGGCAGGTAGACTGAATGTCAAGAGTATTGTTAATGAAAGAAAACCAGATATCTCATGGAATGTAGTGCTTTCTCTGTATACAGGCAGGGAAAGGAGTCTGGGCTCACTGAAATCATTCCTTTGGTCTGCAGCTCAGCTATCTGGGGCCAGCGTCCTGTGTTCGCCTTTCCTGAAAGCTTCCTCAGGGCTCACCTTTGGGAGTGACTGCAATCTGATGGCTTCTAGATGGCAGGTATTCCTTCCTCCCTGAGGTCCCCTAGGGCTCACCAGCTCACCGTGAAGGGGGCTGCAATCACTGATGACTGTGACATCCTTTGTTTACTGATATGGCAGGCAATATTCCTTGTCTCAAAACTCACTCTAAGTTGGGAAGAAGGGTATGTTTTTCTTACACAATTACAAAATGCCAGCAAGAAGAGAATTGTCTCACGAACATTCCCTTATAGATCAGGAGGTGGTTATGTGGTTAAGTAAAAGATATTACTCATAATTGGCATGCTAAGTAAGTAACACATGAGCAGCAACAAAAGAAACAACTGTGTGTGAATCAATGCATGTGAAAACAAGATGGGTGTGGTACAGTGAAAACAGCATAAATCACATGGGAAATGAAAGAGTTGATTTATGAAGTTTTGGCTGATTCTTTTTATTATTCTGTCATCTTTGTATAGTTCTGGCAATGTTTCTATGGTAGAAAAATTTTGAAGCTCAAAATAAAAAACAACCTGAATAATTATTGAAACCAAGACTGTCTGTCTTGTCAAAAGTGGAGGCCAAGTGATTGATGCCTGCATTGTGGAATTCTGGCTGGCCCTGAGGGGCGGGGGGGAAGGGGGAGAGGAGGACCTTTCAGACCATCCCCCTCAGTCTGTGAGCTGATTAAGGCTCTGTTCTTTTAAAATGCTCAAATTTCATAAGAGGGTTTATTCCTCTCATCTGAGTGTGAATTGTTTTCCTTTTAGTTAACTGCCTTTCCTCTGTATTCTTGATAGAAGCCCTTAGAGAATAGGGGTGTTAAATTGAAGATGGGAAAAGGGACTGAATTTGCAATGCTGGGGTCCTCAGGGACCTAGGAATTGCCACAATGCAGGATTTCAGGAAGGCAGAGCACAGAATCTTGGTCTTATGGGTGAGAGAAGAAGAGAGGAGGCAGATATTCAAGCTTTGCTGGCTTCTGGTTGTATCAACTGCTCTTTCGGCCACTGACAAACAGATGGATACTGCTTTGCCCGCATGTGATCTAACGTCTTGTGTACCTGTATTTAGAGAGAATTGGTCAGACCTCCTAGCCCTTGGTACATCTGAATATAACATGTATCCATATGTATTGAGCATAGATTGGATTCCAGACAACCACACGGACGTCCTTCACTTAACAGGTACACCCAAAAGGATGAGGGCTCTTAGAACAGGGAGATGGTTCAAGAAAGGAATTCCTAACACAAAATCTTACCCTCTGAAGGTCAACAGCAGTGGACATGGGGGAGCAGGAAAATATTTGGACACTTGTGAAAAGCTGAACTGTAGAGAAAACTGACATTTTTGTAATATTTGCCTAAGGCTGGTTGAATACTTTCTTTGGAGGCCTTTCAAGGGTCCCTTCCAAAAGTTTCCTCCATCTAGAGATGGGTGATGATATTTACAGGCTAATTGTTCCAATAGAATCTCCTGGGGTGCTTGTTAAAATACAGAGTCCTGGGCCCCACCCCAACTGTACTCAATGAGAATCTTTGACAGAAGCATCTGGGAATCCATTTTTTTATAACAAGCTCTTCAAAGTGTTTCTTAAGCACAGAGACATTTGAGGAAATCTGATCATGTACTGTTTTAAACCCTAACGCTTACCCACTGTGGGGCAGACTTTTGTTTCCAAGCTTGTGAAACTGGACATTTACTTTTGAAGGAGGGGTTTTACTCACAGGCATAGAGAAGGCTGCTCCCAGGAGGCAGGCAAACAAAATCCAGGTCCCCATTTCTTGATAGCCCTGAAATACAAGTCAACACCCATTTTTCTTATCTCTTCTCAAAGAAGGACATAATTAATGCTTCATAAAACCCACATAAAAATCTATATTAGTCTGTTGCTAATAAAAAGGATGGACCATTTCTTGTGAGATTACTTCATTCCTATATGATTCCAGTTCTCGACCCTTTTTATTGTTTCTGGAATTATAGTGGTAATAAAGATGTTTTTCATTTAGGTTGAGAGCTGAACAAGCTTTAGGGACATAAATGGCATGAATATGCAGGCCATTTTCCTATACCTATATAGCCTGTAGAGTCATAGAAGCTAAATGTAGGTTATAATTAAAATGATTAAAAATAGAATTAACTCTAAAACTGAGATCATCAAGGTGCATACTATTTGATACTTTTAGAACCAGGAGGCACAGAAACGTTGGTTTTGGTACCATCCACCTGAGCACTGCTACTGTTAAAGATCAGTCATCTGAGAAAATAGAATAAGGAAGGAATGGAATTTAATTTCAGGTGTTCTGACTGACAGGACTTAAGACCCTCAGGTAACATCCTTAAGCTCCAGGTGTGGAGCAAAAGATGTGGTTGAAGAGAGGGGAGAGGATGGTGCTAATATCCTGTTATTCTTTGAATGTCGAATGGCTTTTATTGAAAAGATTCCATATTTAGATGATGACATTTTCCTTTTGTTTGACACTGCACTGTAATTATTCCACAAATAAGACCCTTGGAACATGAAGCAAAACAAGCCATCCTAAAATACATTGCCTTGTGGTGCAAATTACTGGCTAACTTTGAGAACTGTCAGAAGAAAAGCCTTAAATTTGCATCGGAAATGAGGATCGGGTGAAATAATGCAGGCTATGAGAAGTACACTGACATTTTTACCTCCTAAATCTGTTTTTTGTTGTTTTTTTTTTTTTTGAAGTTTGCATTAATGAGGAAAACCATTTTGTTGATGGTTCTGTTTGATGGAATTAAATGAAATCTTTTTCAAAGTAATGTATCACAGCCTGTGAAAATTTACTTTTGCCTTAATTGATAAGTAATTAAATATTTTGCTGTGAAATTTGGCCCTGAAAAGTGCTTTGAGATTCTGGACCTAAAATTTAAAGAAATATAGACAAACATTTTGCTGCATGGGAAAGTAACAATTCATTTAAGTAATCAGTTTAATTTAATCATGGTCCAGCTGAAGAAGCAACTGAATATTGACAACATAAGTTACTAGAAATGTAGAACACATTTGCATCTTTTGAACATGAAATGCAGAAAAAGAAGTAAGTACAATAGAAAGGATACCAAATTATGAATAAAATCCACATACCTTTGAACACACGTACTCAGTAAGTTTCTGTCTGAAACTCAGGGATGCTTGATTCTTTAGATTTCTTCCAACTAAGAGCTCATTTTATACCATTCACAGCATCTAGAGCAACCAATCAGGTTTCTGAAGGAAAAATGTGTTGAGTGTAACTAAAAATCCCTGCATCATGACTTTTAGAAGCTGTGATCAAATATAAGACTGTATGTTGTGATTAGTGCATATAGTCTTTCATTATAGGCAATAATAGGTTTAACAGGCAAAAAATTTCATCAGTCTGTTTTTAGGTCAGCAAATGAGTTGACTGCACATGCTGATATATTCAGATTTACTATTAAGAAACAGCCACGTCATTGTCTGTTCCCTGGTTCTAACGAACATAACATTGTTCTTTACCAAAACAATGTTAGATGGTTGAGTTTCTATAGTCTAATCAATGTGTCCTCTAGGGTTCCCCAGCCCTCAGATCAGGATAAATTGATTGAAATCTCCATTCTGGTAAAATCCCAAAGCTCTTGCCAACAATTCTCTAAGGAATTATAATTTCAGGATCACCACTGCTCTTTTTGCTACTTCCATTGAAGATATTTTCTCTGTTTCCTGTGAAAATTCCTTTATCACCTTCTCCAAACTTTATCAACCTTTATGGTGATAAAGGTGATAAAGGAATCACCTTTATCACCATTCTGGTGTCCACCGAAAGAGAGGATAAAGGCCCTTCTCTTTGGCCTCATTCTGTAACCCATCTGCCATCCAAGCCACCATGAACTCAAGGTTCTCCCAGTAACCAAACTTTTACTCATGATTTGAAGGACAAGGCCAGGGACATACCACATACCACATCACACACTTAAAAACACATTTTAATTCCTGCAAGCAAATGTATATCACAGGAAGCATTGCCCTGGCTCCCCCACCCCACACAGCAGCTCAGCCTCTCTCAGTATGATGGCCCTTCTTAACCTACATCCTTCTGGCCCAATCCCACATTCTCTCATAAGCAAATCTGTTTTACTCTTTTTTTTTTTTTTCAGAGACTCCTAACTGTCCTTTTAGTTATCTTATCCCCATGTTCACAGCAGCCTCTCTTTTGCCTGAACAACAACCAAAGCCCTGTTCTGAGAGGACCTCCAGTCTAGCTATTAATTTTTTTAATTCTTCTACCTTAGTAAAGAATATGGACTTTTATTTTGTTCTAAAATATGATCAGTAAAAAAGCAAAATTTGTTGGAGAAGGAAATGGCAACCCACGCTAGTATTCTTGCCAGGAGAACCCCATGGATAGAGGAGCTGAGTGAGGTGTCGCAAAGAGTCGGACATGGCTTAGCAACTAAACAGCAACAACTGTATAGCACAGGTAACTATATTCAATATTCTGTGATAAACCATAATGGAAAAGAATATTAAAAAAGATGAATATATTTAAAAAAAACAAAATTTGTGACTATTGATAAGAGGTAGCTGATGAGGAGTCTATCATTATTCAATCAATAAAGGAAATTCTCATTATATGCCCAGATACTGCTAGCAGTATAGCTGGATCTTTTTGACTACTTAAGTAATATTTCTAAAGTTTCTTCATGTACATATATCTTTATATTGATATTCCACATTGGCTGAATTAAATTCAAGGAGATAATATCCATGAAAAGCAATATAGTATTAAGAACTGGAGGTTAGACTTACCTGTGGGTCCTGAACCCAGCTTCACCAAGGGTTGAGGGACTTGAGAAGATATGTAGCCTATCTGAGCCTCAGTTTTCTCATCAGTAAAATGAGGACAATTCTAGAGCCTACCAAGAGGATTCGTGTAAAAACTAAATGAGAGACATCTCTGGGGGGAATGGAAAGTTATCACCTTCCTCAACCCCAGCACTTGGCACACAGTTAATGTTTAAAAATGCTAACAAATAAGATTCTAAGATAATCCTTGGGGATGAATTAGTAGAAAATGAATAACCATTGTGAAGAAAGGTAAGGTAGACCTTTCAACCATAGAGATAGAGAGAAATTACAAAAGAGAAAGTGGAAAGTTATAGAAGTGGCAAGTATGTGATTGAAATGGAACATAGAATATGCTTCTAAAAGTCAATTGTGTCCATAGTTTGCATTTATTCATGAGTGTATTTATTATATTTCAAAGGTAAGAAGGATTCCTTTTGAAGGAAGTTGCAAAATGGTTGGAGAATTGATATCAGCTTACTTGGAGGGAGAGGAGGTGGGAGGTGTGTGGCAAAGAGATAAGGGAGAGTAGGAGGGACAGTACGAGGGAGAGGAAGGAAAATGTAGATCATATTATATGCTTTTGCAATCTTTCTCCTCATTTTATTTAACTACATATGTTGTGAAAGTGAAGTCGCTCAGTCGTGTCCGACTCTTTGCGACCCCCGTGGACTGTAGCCAGCCAGACTCCTCCGTCCATGGGATTCTCCAAGCAAGAATACTGAAGTGGGTTGCCATTTCCTTCTCCAGAGGATCTTCCCGAACCAGGGATAGAACCCAGCTCTCCCACATTGCAGGCAGATGCTTTAACCTCTGACCCACCAGGGAAGCCCCCACATATGTTGTAGTGCCTGAAAAAATTAAGGACAAGTCATTTGTGAACTAATAGTGGTTTTATAGGTTTATAAAATGTGTCTCATTATTTTGCCTCACCTTTCAACAATGAGAGTCATACATTTGGCCACAAGGATCAGCAAAGTGACTCTTTATTATGGCATTAATTTCTCTGGTCCATCAGATAGTGAGTCATTGCCAATCCACCATGGGCACTTGTTCAGTATAATGGCAAATACAATAGAAACAATGTGGTTCTTTCTATTTATTTCCCCCCACTGAATATCCCAGGTCACAAGGTACTAAAATATGGATCTCTATGCTTGAAATCTCTTCCACTAATTTAGGTCCCACAGGCAATTTAACAGTTACTCAATGTTTTTCAATTGAATTATTTTTCCTATAAGCAGTTGTTTCATTTATGAATAAGTTAACTTTTAAAACAGAACTTACTAGACTGAACTTACTAGGCTTATTTTGTTAGGTAGAGGCTATAACATTTCCAAAGTATTTGTGTTATTGTTTTTCTTATTCTCTGACATCAAATATTTTCTTTTTTTTTAAAATCACTATTTCAAAAATGCATCACAAAATAAAATATTTTCCTCTATGGAAATATCTATGGAATATCTGTGATAGAATGACCCCAGAATGTATCTTTATTCCCTTATGCATTCATTTCAAATATATATATGTGGAATACTTATGAACCTAGGACCATTTGTATTACTTAGGGGACAAATATTGATACATGAATGATTTTATTCCTGTTTCCAAAATCTTTTCTCCAAAATGACTAGTGAATAAATGCCCTTATAGATTCCCATTCTTGCTTAATGGGAACAAGGAAGATCAGAGAAAGGGTTACAAAAACATTACATTCAGACACCTTCTGGCCCAGAAACAGCTGCTCTAACTCCCTCCTGATTTTTGTGGAATTATGCAGGGGCTGCAGGACATGCAATTCATGTAGAAGGACCTCAGACTGGGATTTTGGCACAAATCAAGAACCAAATGGTCCCTGCCTGCCAGTGGTCAGAGATGAGGCAGTTCAGTTCAGTTCAGTTGCTCAGTCGTGTCTGACTCTGCGACCCCGTGCACTGCAGTACGCCAGGCTTCCCTGTGCATCACCAACTCCTGGAGTATGAAAAGAGATGAGCCAAGCATGGGTTAATCCCAGGCAACTAGAATCTAACCCACTGCCGTCACACTCCTTACTTTGTCCCAATCAACTACTCTTAGTAAAGAGAAGCCATGGAAGTCAAGAGCCGAAGCACCCCTTGAGCTCTGTGCGGAAGCATATCTTAAATGTCTTCACTTCCTGCAATGCCTGGCCTCAGACAAAAAGTTAGATACTCAACAACAACAAATTTCATGCATACAGAAAGTTTTCATGTGGTGCTTTATAGTTTTTTCATAAGTTCTTTTGGCCATTTTTTCGTATTCTTCTTCTTGACTTACAACCCATCACACTTTGCTGTTCTCACATTCCTTATGCTAGCAACTTCTCCCCTTGTAATCTTCTGATTTACAGTATGCTGGAAAATCACATGGCCAAGCGTGTTAGGAATATGTGTGGACTGTAAGTAAAGAGATGCTCTAAGCTGAGGTGGCGTGGGAGGCTTACTTATGAGAAAAGCTCAAAACTTTCAGTATTGTGGCCTTGGTTTTTTAATGCTGGGAGGATATTTTGTTTTGTTTTTTGCATTTTCCCCCTTTGCTCAACTTCCTGGTTTTCAGCAGTGGTCGAGATATGCAAGTGACATTTGGATAAGTGAGGTGTTATGAGTTCCAGAAGACTTTCCTATCATCTATAGGAGCCTATTTCTTGAATCTTCTTTTAAAGCAGATCTACAACTCTCTAGTGTTCTAGAATAATTTCAGGAGTGGGTTTTCTTATGTGGCTGGAACTAAAGTCAGATTTTAGGTGTTTCTTCTATAGACATTTACTTAAAAGAAAATATCATTCTCCAGGCTGATTGTTTTGTTTGGGTGCCTTGCTGGAGTGGAATTGTACCCTGTTCAGAACCCAGGGACACCATCACTCATTGATTCCAATAAACACACTGACTTCCCTTTGCAACCTTTAAAAGTCAGGTATTGTGTCATACTTCCTTGGGAGCTCTTTGGTAACTAGAAAAATCTCTTTTACAAAGTAGGTGCTGGATAAATGTGTCAATTAATTGATGATAATGTAGAGAAATTATCCATGATATAACGAAAATATTTCAAATGTCCTTAATCTATGTGGAGTCTCCTAAACAAAGAAATCTTGCAGTAATTTAGATGAGCTTTTAAACAACAAAGATGGATACCTCGGTATTGCTGTCAGTGCTCCTATGGACTTTCATGCAAACAGCCTCTGATAAGGACCTGAAAAGGGAGATGCTGTAAAGGATTTAGAATCAGTTATCACAACATCCTCATTATATTTGGCTCTGACCTGTTAGTTTAAAGTGTAATATATTACAAGCAAATATACTATGATAGAGAAAATTGATTTTTTTCCATATTTGAAACTGAGTTAATTTGCTTGATATAATAAAGTTTTGTTATTATTATTATTAGCTTTCTAGGCTTCAGCCGAAGGTGTAATTTGAAAAGAATGATAGCAAAAAAACCTAACCTCTCTCACCCATATTCACATATTTTAGTGACTACAAGCCATCAGTACATATTCCAGAATATCCTGGACTCAACTGTTTTATGGCTGGTCATTTGAAGCCATGGGGAAAAACAGGAATCTTCTACTGGCTCACAACATTTAATAAGTGAGTAGACTTGGAATTAAAAAAAAAAAAGCATCAGAAAAGCAGTAACGGGGTAAAGAATTAGAAAGAAGAATGGCATATATAAGAAGACAGAAGTGCATGGTGATGGTATTCAAGGTGGTGATCAAAGGTGGTGACTGGCTCAGCAAGGCCCAAGAATCCTAAAAAGAAAAAAAGAAACTTTACTGAAGCAGCAGGAAATACAACAGCACTGCAGTAAAGGGAGATAGTCCTAGGACCCTAAACTCTTATCCCTCAAAGGCCAACACTGTGATCTAACTTCAGTAACCACTGCTGAGCACTTCGTATATGCCTAGCACGGTCATTGGCACTGGAGTACAAAGATGAATAGGTCAGTGACCCAATTCAAACTGCTCACAGTTTCTAGAAGCATTATTCACTCTGCATTGGGGTGGAGAATGCTAGGAGAGGGTGTTGGAACAGATGGTCCTTTTCACCTTCAGGAAGTGAACACGCTCTCAGCCTATGTCTGTGTTTGTGGAGGAGAAAGGGATGAGGAGGGCAGAGAAGGAGCACAGTGACAACAAAAGACGCGGGGCTGTGGGAAAGGCGGCCACCTAGAGTCTTCCAGGAGCTCTCTGGCTGGACTGGGGAGGGCATATTAATTTTCCCTGGGATCCCTTCAATCTTTCAGCCTGAGGCCCTGCAGTGATTGGACATGAACGGATAATCACCAGGGAAAGATTCAGTTATAGGCAGTGCCTGCTGTTTCCAAGGACAATATAAAGTAGATAGAAGTGTTTATGAAACAATATCTAGAACAAAATGCCTCCCAATGGGGGACTGGTTCTGTTGAACTGCAAGGTTCCGCACTGGAGTCCGTCGCCCAAGACCACCAAGACACAGGATCGATGCAAATAGCAAGAGGATTT
>SJYT01034005.1:62944-101188 GCA_006410635.1 Cephalophus harveyi | reverse complement strand
ATCTGTATGCAGGTCAGGGAGCAACAGTTAGAACTGGACATGGAACAACAGACTGGTTCCAAATAGGAAAAGGAGTACTTCAAGGCTGTATATTGTCACCCTGCTTATTTAACTTATATGCAGAGTACATCATGAGAAATGCTGGACTGGAAGAAACACAAGCTGGAATCAAGATTGCCGGGAGAAATATCAATAACCTCAGATATGCAGATGACTCCACCCTTATGGCAGAAAGTGAAGAGGAACTAAAAAGCCTCTTGATGAAAGTGAAAGAGGAGAGTGAAAAAGTTGGCTTAAAGCTCGACGTTCAGAAAATGAAGATCATGGCATCTGGTCCCATCACTTCATGGCAGATAGATGGGGAAACAGTGGATACAGTTTCAGACTTTATTTATTTGGGCTCCAAAATCACTGCAGATGTTGATTTCAGCCAGGAAATTAAACGACGCTTACTCCTTGGAAAGAAAGTTATGACCAACCTAGATAGCGTATTCAAAAGCAGAGACATTCCTTTGCCAACAAAGGTCTGTCTAGTCAAGTCTATGGTTTTTCCAGTAGTCAGGTATGGATGTGAGAGTTGGACTGTGAAGAAAGCTGAGCACTGAAGAATTGATGGTTTTGAAGTGTGGTGTTGGAGAAGACTCCTGAGAGTCCCTTGGACTGCAAGGAGATCCAACCAGTCCATTTTGAAGGAGATCAGTCCTGGGTGTTCTTTGGAAGGACTGATGCTAAAGCTGAAACTCCAGTACTTTGGCCACCTCATGCAAAGCATTGACTCACTGGAAAAGACTCTGATGCTGGGAGGGATTGCGGGCAGGAGGAGAAGGGGACGACAGAGGATGAGATGGCTGGATGGCATCTCCGACTTTATAGACATGAATTTGAGTGCACTGCGGGAGTTGTTGATGGACAGGGAGGCCTGGCATGCTGTAGTTCTTGGGGTTGCAAAGTGTCGGACACAACTGAGCGACTGAACTGAACTGAATTGAACTGAATTCATTTAATCTCTAGGACTAATTTTTTTTTTTCTTCTGTTAAAACAACGAGGGGAATCCTCATTTATAGAGCTATATTCGGAATGACTGTATAAGTATAGCNGGGTTGCAAAGTGTTGGACACAACTGAGCGACTGAACTGAACTGAATTGAACTGAATTCATTTAATCTCTAGGACTAATTTTTTTTTTCTTCTGTTAAAACAACGAGGGGAATCCTCATTTATAGAGCTATATTCGGAATGACTGTATAAGTATAGCAACAAACTCTAGTTTCCAAAACAAAATACCATGTTTTAGACATTTTCTTAATATTAAAAAAAGCAAATATCTCTATAAAATTACCATGGTTCAGTTTCCATTTCCATTCTTCCCATGTCCAATTTATGTATATTATGGTGGGAAACAGTCAGACTTTTTTCATTAGATGTTTTGTTTCTTTTTACTAACTGAAAACTAAAGTCAGTTATAAACTTTTTTTTTTGATATCCCTTTGGAGCACAAAATAGTGGAAAATAATAGGGCAATTTTTAGGTAAATTCTATTCCTAATTCTAATATTTCCTCCTTTTATATATTTTTATTATTTGAGGAACTTTGCATTTCTGTGGAATGAAATTTTATTGCTTCACTTTAGATTGCCTTTGCAGATTTTAGTTTCAGAGCAGTGTTTGGCTACTCAAAACAATGGAAATTTATGTGAACAACATAAGTAAAATGAAAAGAAAGTGGTCAATAAATCATTACGTTGAAAACTTAAAAGATTGTTTATCTTTAAAGCTTTGGGCTTCCCTGGTGATTCAGAAGGTAAAGCATCTCCCTGCAATGCAGGAGACCCAGGTTCGATCCCTGGGTCAGGAAGATCCCCTGGAGAAGAAAATGGCAAACCCCTCCAGTATTCTGGCCTGGAGAATCCCATGGACAGAGGAGCCTGGTAGGCTACAGTCCACAGGGTTGCAAAGAGTTGGACACGACTGAGCGACTTCACTCACTTTCACTTTTTCTAAACTCAAGCTATACAAACAAAAAAGTACAGACAAAATAAGATCAGAATAATATCTGACTTTCCTGAGTGCAGAGAGTTGGTTGCTTTCATTTGCAGTTTGTTTTACTTTAGGATGGGCTTCCCAGGTGCTGCTAGAAGTAAAGAACCTGCTTGTCAATGCAGGAGATGTAAGAGACACAAGTTCAATCCTTGAGCAGGAAGATCTTCTGGAGGAGGGCACAACAACCCACTCTAGTATTCTTGCCTGGAGAATCCCATGAACAGAGGAGCCTGGAAGGCTACGGTCCATATGGTCACAAAGAGTAGAACACGACTGAAGCAACTTAACATGCTTGGGATAAAATTTTGTTGATCCTGGAAAAGGAATAAAGATTAGGAATACATTCTCCTCCTGTCAGAATTGAGTTTCCATACAAAAGAATGATTGGCTAACTTTGTCATCTTTCACTTTTTCTTTGCCTTTTTTCTTAGTTGAGAAATAGGATAATCTTTTTGGAAAAGCCATCTGAAAGACCATGTGAGGTAAGATTTCTCACAGAGGTTTTGAATGCTTTATAATGTAGAAGTGATGCTCATGAACAATATCATGAAGGAGAATGCAATGCAAACCTTTTAGGGTAGATATCTTACTGCAAAATGCCTTTTTTTCTGTAACTAAATCTGAAATGATCACTAGGCTCTGTGATGTGAAGTACACTGGATAGTGCTTCTGCTCTACAGGTTTTATCCTATCCAATTTCAGTACTTTATATTTCTCTTATTCACTCTTTGCATTTTGTGTAATTTTGGGGAAGACAAGTACCTTACTGGTTTGTACCAAAATGAGGCTATTTTTGAAGCCTGTATGAAGGAAGAAACACTGAAGCCCATGAATCATTATTCCCGATTAAATGCAGAAGTCTCTATCCTAAGTCACATTGTTGCATCTCCAGTGACAAATGGAAGGTGACATCAGTGTCTCAGGAACACCTTACTGACATCCTTGAGTCACATAAAGCTCGACTTTCATTGTTGTCCTCAAATATTGTGTCCTTGTAGAGACTATTTTTTAAAAATTCCATCAGCCTAGCACATAGCAGGTAATAAGCAAATATTTACTGAATCAATTTGATATGTATATTTTGCATGGTTTAAAGAGTACACTGTAAAATTAAGGGATGGTTTAAACTTTGCATGTATTTTAATGATCATTTATGTAAGTATATTTTAATTGTTTGCATGTCTGTCTCTCCTACTAGAAGCTGAGATTCTTAAGGATATGCTATCCTTCTTAGTACTGTTAACATTTACCACAGTACCAAAGAAATGGATGCTGTATGATGAAGGAAGAAGGAAGTCATGAGGGATTCCTTATAGAGACCTTATTGATGGGTTGCACAGTAAAGCTAATGATTCAACATTTGTCAGAGCAACTAATGGAAATTAACCAGCTGTAGATTTGTATAATACTTTGGCCACCTGATGTAAACAGCCAGTTCATTAGAAAAGACCCTGATACTGGGAAAGATGGAAGGCAAAAGGAGAAGAGGTCAGCAGAGGATGAGATGTTTGGATAGCATCACCAACTCAATGGACATGAACTTGGGCAAACTCAGAGAGATTGTGAGGGACAGGGAGGCCTGGGGTGCTGCAGTCCATGGGGTCACAGTCAGACATGATATAGTGCCTGAACAACAGATTTGTAGACATTTAAATAACAAATAACTAATTTTAGGTAGGAAACAAAAAATGAAACATGGTCTTCAAGGTGGAGATAAGGAAGTAAGGAGAACAATTATTGAGTACCTGCTGTGTACTGGAACTTTACTAAATTATCTCATTTACTGCTAAGAGTAGTACTACATGAGGAAATTATTGACTCCACTGCACATATGTATTATTTATATGTAACTTGCCTAAGTCCATGTGGCTAATGGATATCAAAACCAAAATGAGAACATACATCTCTAGGTCTTACAAATTTCTGTACACCACTCAGTTTCCCTAATAAAATTCTCTGGAAAGAAAGGGTTTAGTATAAGAAAGTTGCAGATAGTTCTCTTTCACACTTTTAATAATTGGAAACTGACTAACAATGTCTTCCATTTTATAATATTCTTGATATATACAAATCAACAGTTTTAGTCTGATTTATATCTAATTGATGCTGATTTTAAATTTTCTGGTTTAAGAGTCCTCATCAGGTCACTGCACCTGTAAACAAATCATCACATGTGATAGAGTGGCTCAGTATTTAGAGGAAGCTTGAATCCCATAGAAAACTATAAAAATCACTTATTTTAAATAGCTTTTACAATTCTGAAATTTACTTTGGTTTTCACATGTGAGTCTTGTCTGTGAAAAATTAAGATGTATGTTATTACTTTTTAAAAAGAATCATGTATGTCTTTCATTGGAGTAGGAAATGGTAACCCACTTCATTATTCTTGCCTGGAAAATTCCGTGGACAGAGGAGCCCAGTGGTTTATAGTCCATGGGGTTGCAAAGAGGCAGACACAACAGAGCACACAAGCATGATACCAATGGTTCTTTTATGCAAAAATACTTTCTTTACTAGTGTGGCATAGGACTCAGATGAATCTATATGTTGATATGACCATCCCCAATTTTAACCTTTATAATTTGTGAAAACACTAGAAAAATTTATATAAGATGATACATTAAATAAAGAAAATATGAATATTAAAGGTTGAAATTTTGCATTTTCTAATTAAAACCAGGAATGTATGTTTTATTAGAAAAATCAGCATAGTATAGAAAACATTTTTTTACTCTAGAACAGTATAATATAACCCTGGGTTAGAATCCTCAACTGCATAGAACATGGTACATTTGAGTCTTAATAGCTCTTTCTTCATAACAGAAATCTCTGTAGATTATTTTGTACATTTAAACTAAAATTATACTCTGAAATATTAAAAAATGAATCTTATCATATTAGAAAATGCCCAGGAAAACTGAAAGTGACTTGTTCAGACTTCCGAGGATCTCAGTGGAAAGAGAACCCAAAGATAAACTTGTTAATACCCTTTTGCCCTCTCATTCCTGTTATAGCATAGAGAGCACCTTTTCAGAGAGAAGTATTCCATAATCAATAATTAACATTGAAATGATAAAATCACAATTACATGTATGACTGAATACACAAAGGATAACCAATTTTTGATCCTTTTGAATTTTGGACTAGATATTAGCGTAGGTATTTTAAAATTGTGTTTAGTTCAAAGTGTTCACATTTAGTTTTTTAGATCTCCATAATCTCACTTTAAAAGATTAACCTTCATAAATACATTTTGCTTAAGATTATTACCAGTTCTTAGTTGTCTCAACACATAATTAATCATGTTACTTTGTGCACAGAACCTACAGTGGCTTCCTCTTAGCAATGAAGTTAGGAGGGGACTTGTCAGAACTCACCTTATTCACCTCTCTCATTATTTTTTATTTTCTATTATCAAAAAGTAATTCTCTTTGCTATGCAAAGTACCATACTTCTCACCTTCTGGTCTCACTCATTTTTTGTTCCTTCTTACTAAAAATAGAAAATAGTTCTATTTTATTCATGGTTAATACTTCATAATTTTTAAAAAATACTTTTACAGATCTGATTGTATTTTTGTATCTCCTTGCTACCCTCCCATTGTGTCTTCAAAGACATACCAGCCTTCACAGACACTCAGTATTCTACCACAGTATATGTTGGTATACCCCACAAATGGTTACACATTCCCATTTCTGTGCCTTAGCTCAGTTTTCTGCTGATATCTATAGTGATACCTTTCTCCTATCCTTTCTCTATTCTCTTCATATTCAATGCATTCTCTCTCTCTCTGTTTTTTTTTTTTTTTTTTTTAGGCTGCACTGAGAGGCATGCAAAATCTTAGTTCCCTGACCAGAGATCCAACCTTGCAATAGAAGTATGGCCTCTTAACTTCTGGACAGCCAGGGAAGTCCTCAAATTCTTCTAGGCCAGAAAGAAACACAATTTCCTTTGTAAAACTTTTCCTGCTCAAAGCTGCCATAACAGATTGCTGCTGCTGCTGCTGCTGCTGCTGCTGCTGCGTCGCTTCAGTCGTGTCCGACTCTGTGCGACCCCATAGGCGGCAGCCCACTAGGCTCCTCTGTCCCTGGGATTCTCCAGGCAAGAATACTGGAATGGGTTGCCATTTCCTTCTCCAATGCATGAAAGTGAAAAGACTCCCTCCTCATAACTATCTCAGTTTTTATATTTTACTTTTAACAGGGACTGCATTTTGATATCTACTCTAGTAAGTGTCAGCATCTCTTTGTAGATTTTTAATTCCTTAAGGATGGAAGTTGCATTACATTTCTCTATAACCTCAATATACCTACATTATTCTGTATGTAGTCAGATTATAAATGCTTATTAAAATTTAGTTAAAACCATCGTGTGACAAAGATATCTTTACTTTGTAACTATCTGGATTGAGAAATGAGAAGCTGGCTATTTTTCAAGACATTACCGTGCACTTCACTTTGCAATGTGTTAGACATATCTAAATATCAGTGGCTTCGAGTTCAGAAAACTTTACTCTGTGGGGAAATTTTTAAAAATGTACATCAACAAATTCAGCACCCTGATTTTTCCAACTGACTCTTAGTGTTTTTGGTATTCATAAGATGGATTATTTACCACACATACACACAAAAAAAACATGCAGTTTAAATGGTATGAAGCCCAATAAGAGTGAGTATAGCTCCAAAAATAGACCTTCCTGCCTTTCAGATGCCTCATGTCCATCTGTTGTTATTTTAGAGGGCACAAAAAATAGACTTGGAGGAGATTAGATAACTTCATACTTGTGTGATAACAGGATGATATTCGTAGATATATAAGGATGAATAATAGTCTATAGTGTTTAGTCATCTCCTTTCTCTTTGCTTCTGTCCTGTCCAGCTCCACAGAATGGACTGTATATTATTTATCATTTCATATATACCAAAAAAACTTAATAAAAATTAAAGCAACAATAATAACAACCATAAAAAAATGATTGAAATTATTTTCTGTTACTTTGAAGGAAAAAGTATTGACAGTCTATCCCAGCACTTGCTTTTATGGACATTGTTTCTCAAGGCCAGGCTGTAACACAATTAGGATCATGGTGATAGTTGGGAACACAGCTCTCTAAAGAGACTTCTCTGTCTCACCTTTTCTCAAAGGAAGCCAACTATTCTTCCTTGAATGGATTAAAATGTAGCACAGACATGACTCAGGCTTCCGTGGTGGCTCTGTTGGTAAAAAAAATCTATCTGCAATGCAGGAGACATGGGTTCGATCCCTGGGTCAGCAAGATCCCCCAGAAAAGTAAATGGGTACCCACTCCAGTATTCTTGTCTGAGAAATCCCATGGACAGAGGAGCCTGGTGGGCTACAGTCCATGGGGTCACCACAGTTGGACACGACATAGTGACTAAACTACCTCCATCACCATGGACATGGTTTATGTGCTTGAAACTTGTTAAAATGTAAACTCTAAGGCCACTCTAAGAGATCTTGTAAGCATGTCCTGTTTGTAGTTTTTAAAATGCCCATCTTCCATATGATCCAGATGCAGGCAGTTTACGAACCAGTGTGAATTACTAGATTCCTTCTGAATCTGTTTGAGGGAGTCTGTGTATTAGTGAATCATATGAGGACCTTACCAAACTTATGCTATAAAACAAGACCAAAACCTTACTTCCTTTACAAAGCTCTACTTTATTTATTCCTTCATTCCTTTTAGTTCCCATTCTTCCTAAACATTAATTAACAACCATCTATGTCCAGAAGATCATATGATTCATGTAACCTGACTCCTGGTCTCTGGTTGTTCATAGTACATGGGAACCACACAAATTAAAAACAAAAATTATTACAATGTTGTATATTCTGAAATAGATATGAAGTCATTTGGAAGAAACATGATAAATTCTGTCAAGGTGAACAAGCTCTCACATAACATCAGTAATTATAAACAGAATAATAATTGCAAACACTTAAGTAGCGCTTACTATAGTTGTAAGTTCTTTTCCTATGGTAGCTCACATAATCTTCCAGACAATCCTGAGAAAGGAACTACCATTATCCTCATGTTAAAAGCAGAGAAGGCAATGGCACCCTACTCCAGCAATCTTGCTTGGAAAATCCCATGGACGGAGGAGCCTGGAAGGCTGCAGTTCATGGGGTTGCTGAGGGTAGGACATGACTGAGCGACTTCACTTTCACTTTTCACTTTGATGCATTGGAGAAGGAAATGGCAACCCACTCCAGTGTTTTTGCCTGGAGAATCCCAGGGATGGGGGAGCCTGGTGGGCTGCCGTGTATGGGATCGCACAGAGTCGGACACGACTGAAGTGACTTAGCAGCAGCAGCATGTTAAAGGAGAGGAATGAGAAGCAAAATGAGGTTATTTACTTGTTGCAAATCTTGAATAGTATAGCAGGGACTCACATCCAAGTAATCTTGACTCATAACTTGTTCTCTTGATCAAAAAGAATTTATGGTGGAGTCTATATTTTAGTAGATAGTAAAGGGAAAGAAAAATAATTTCACAAAAGGAAAGGAAGATAGAAAGGGAAATGTGATAAGAAGCTATGGGAATTGTTGGCAGAACAGTCTTCAAGAGTTTGTTTGAAAGAATGGATATGTAATTGATATAAATACTGTGACAGTCTAGCTCTTTCTTCTGTGTCCCTGTCCTCCTTGGTTGCTTCTCTAGGCAACAAGTTTCATGCATTTGTTAATCATAAACTCACTTTGTTATTCTGGATAGAGTTTGTATCTTTGATATAGACCCTCTTGGTCACCTTTGGAATTATACCATGACCATTAGTGAAAGTGAAAGTCACTCAGTCGTGTCCAACTCTGTGACCCCATGGACTATAATACAGTCCATGGAATTCTCCAGGCCAGAATACTGGAGTGGCTAGCCTTTCCCTTCTCCAGGGGGACCTTCGCAACCAAGGGATCAAACCCAGGTCTCCTGCATTGCAGGCAGATCTTTTTACCAGCTGAGCCACAAGGGAAGCCCAAGAATACTGTAGTGGGTAGCCTAACCCTTCTTCATTGGATCTTCCCGACCCAGGAATGAAACCGGGGTCTCCTGCGTTGCAGCAGGTTCTTTACTAACTCAGCTATCAGGGAAGCCCCTTACCATGACCGTTAGAGATTACAACAAAAAACTTTTAGAAATACTAATGATTATTAGCAAAGTGGACATCTTATTAGAATAGTTTAATATTGTATACTTACTAACAACCTAATGTTGACCCCAGAAGTTATATTGAATTTTAAATGGCAAAATGTAGTTCCAGGATCAGTATTATTTCATAAAATTTACTACTTGGGAGACTAAAACAAGAGACTGATTAAGTTTTGGATGACAGGAAGTTGGACACAGTTGATGGAATCTTGGACACCATGAGATTAGAATTCAAATTAACTTTGACAAATTAGAGAAATAATGAATAAGACCAATTCAATACTTTGGATTTGTAAGACAAAAAGATGGAGAGTGACTAGCTAAGGGAAATATTTCAGAAAAAAATCTGAAATTCAAGGACTAGCTAAAGGCCATTTTTTCTTTGTTTATATTAATTCAACAAGTCTGTATTTTTGTTTGTAGCGAAGAACACCATAATTGATTTCTCTATTAGATAACTTGTGAAATGCATTTGAAATGTATCTGGGATTACCTTATAATAGCAAATCAGTTTTTAGAAACAGAGTTATACAGATAGCTTCATAAGTGTTATTTGTACCAATCAGCACTCTAGGTTTTTGAAAGTTAAGTATTAGGTATAAATAATTTTTGAAATTAGATATATCATTAAGCTAAAGAGAATTTGCAAGGGATATAGGTAATTCTATCCTTAAAGAGCAGATTTTAACTTTTAATTTGAACTTTGGACTGCTTGCTTTGCTAGAATTATTTTGATTCATGTGATATCAAATGATTCATGTGATATTTCCAGAAGTGAAATCTGCAATGTATCTTACTCAATGTGGTTACTTAAACAGTTAAATCCTCTCAATCANGGTAATTCTATCCTTAAAGAGCAGATTTTAACTTTTAATTTGAACTTTGGACTGCTTGCTTTGCTAGAATTATTTTGATTCATGTGATATCAAATGATTCATGTGATATTTCCAGAAGTGAAATCTGCAATGTATCTTACTCAATGTGGTTACTTAAACAGTTAAGTCCTCTCAATCAAAGAACTCCCACTGAACTAGTGATTATGTATACTATATATTCTAATGTACTGAGCGAATGTGTAAAGATCATGTGAATCGACTGTTCATTTTACTAACTTCTTAAAGGGAATGACTAGAAAAATTACACAGCGTGCAATTCATTGTACAAAATCTGCTTTTTAATAAAAGCAGAATGCCTTAGAAAAATGTGGAATTTAGAAATGTAATTTGCATTACATTTTGGAACAGATTTTCTTATTTGGGAAAATGTCTTTGAAATCAGAAGTGAAAGTGAAGTCACTCAGTTGTGTCCAACTCTCTGCGACACCATGGACTGTAGCCTACCAGGCTTCTCCGTCCATAGGATTTTCCAGGCAAGAATACTGGAGTGGGTTGCCATTTCCTTCTCCAGGAGATCTTCCCGACCCAGGGACTGAACCCAGGTCTCCCTCATTGTAGGCAGACGCTTTACTGTCTGAGGCACCAAGGAAGTCCCGGTGAAATCAGAAGCTGAATTTAATTCTCTATATGAATTTTTATTTACAGGCATTTTAGAATACATTAAAACTGTGATCATTAGGTCTCTTTAAAAATCAACTGAAAAAAAAAACAGAATGAAATGATATATTGAGAAACATGAATATAACACTAAAGGAGTTAACAATTAGTTTAAGTATATCTTCCATACTATAATTTTACTTGTTTCAGACTTTAGCATTGCTTTTGTAATAAAGATTAAAAATTCTCAATTGATATATGTTACCTTTGTGGAGATTTGGATCATTTATTTTGGAAAAATATGAAATTTATATAATTCTGACCTATTTAAAGATATTGCATAATAGAGTTGACTCTTGATGGCTGAACTGACATTTACAATTAAAATGTTGGTTGACATATGTTCACATCTCTGTGTAATTGTCTAACTATAAACTAAAAGTATCAATTAGAGCTAACACTATAGATTCCAGGATCATTTTGCTTAAGCATTACTATAGCATGTGCGTGTGTGTTAGTCGCTCAGTCGTGTCCAACTCTTTGTAACCCCATGGCCTGTAGCTCACCAGGCTCCTCAGTCCATGGAATTCTCCAAGAATAATGCTGGAGTGAGTCACCATTCCTTTCTCCAGGGGGATTTCCTGACCCAGGGATCAAACTCGGGTCTCCCACATTACTGCAGGTTCTTTACTGTTTGAGCCACCAGGGAAGCCCACTATAGCATGAGTGATATTATTCATGTCAAAACTCTATGGGCATGAGTGATATTATTCATGTCAAAAGTCTATGGGCAGAAGAAAAATTTCATGTAAAGGATTTTAGCTGTCAAAAGTAAAATCACTCATGTACAAAACTACCTCCCAAAGATTTGTCCTGGATCCCTTGTATTGAAAAGTCTATAGTGTGATGGGAGATAGCACAATCTTGCCAAATTGGACAATTGACAAAAAACAAAAAATGAAATATGACTTTTCATGTGAACTCTACTGAGTCTTGGTATTCAGCTACATATTCAGTCTACATATTCAGCTTTTCCCACCAGTGTTCCTGTCTCAGAAAGGAGTCTTGCTCATGCTGGTTTTTATTAAACTGGTGTGAATAACAAGATCAAATGCTTCTGTTGTAGCCTGATGCTGGATAACTGGAAATAAGGAGACAATCCTACTGAGAAGCATAAACAACTGTATCCTAGCTGTAGCTTTATTCAGAGTCTAGTTTCTGTCACTAATCTGGAATCCACTTCTAAAAATGCTTCTTCTCCAATGAGAAAAAGTTTTATTCATTCATTATCATCTACTTTGGAACATAGTAGCTTATTCAGTGCTTCTTCTTCCAACCTTTCACCAAACCCTATTACTTCTAGAGCAGTTGAAGACTTTTCCCCATTGAGGACTAACTCCTACAGTTATGCCATCACTACTGAAGAAGCGAGATTTCTTACTTACCAAATGTGGTCGTTAACCTTTCTATCACCATCAGAATTAGTAAGAGCTGGCTTTTATTACATATTGGAGAAGGAAATGGCAACCCACTCCAGTGTTCTTGCCTGGAGAATCCCAGGGATGGGGGAGCCTGGTGGGCTGCTGTCTATGGGGTCGCACAAAGTCGGACACGGCTGAAGTGACTTAGCAGCAGCAGCAGGCTTTTATTATGTAGGACTTGGAGATAGGTTTGCCTGTGGTGAGATGCTAAATAACTGAAAACCAAAGGATGATGCTATGCTAGAGCACTGGAGACTTTTCCCCAACTGTCCATTTTTGGGAATTTTCTGGAAATGCAGAGGTTCAGCATTTAAAATTTGAGCATGCAGACACATGCAGCTTGACTGAGAACATTTATGTGCTAGCCATCTACTGTACCAGTTCAGCCTGAGCAGCTTGCAAGTACTGGTTTCTATCATGTAGGTCGTAATGATGATGTCAAGTACTTTTGTTGTGATGGTGGATTAAGATGTTGGAAATATGGAGATGACACATGTGTAGAACACAGATAGTGGTTTCCAAGGTATGAGGTCTTGATACACATGAAAGGGCAGGGATTAGATTCAAGTTAGATATCTTCATCTTCTTGAGCAGCTATTGTCAACTTCAAATACTCCTGGAGTTGAAAATGCTGATCCATGATTCATTTTGGACCAGGAGAAAGTTCTTCAAATGATGTACTCATGTTGAATATACCTATGGTTAATGCTGCTTTGGAAATGGGCTTTAAAGAAGACTGGTAAAGGGGACACTTCAGAGTAAAATAGTAACAATTGGAGAAAGTTGCAAAACAGTTAATGATATTGTATCAGGACGTCTTATTGCTGAAGATGAAAGAAGAGAAGAAGAAAAACAGGAAGAGAAGGAAAGACAAACCAAAGAAATAGCATCAGATGATTTGCCATTCAGTTCAGTTGAGTTCAGTCACTCAGTCGTGTCTGACCCATTGTGACCCCATGAATCACAGCACCCCAGGGCTCCCTGTCCATCACCAACTACCAGAGTTCACTCAAACTCATGTCCATCAAGGCGGTGATGCCATCCAGCATCTCATCCTCTGTCATCCCCTTCTGCTCCTGCCCCCAATCCCTCTGAGCATCAGGGTCTTTTCCAATGAGTCAACTCTTCTCATGAGGTGGTCAAAGTACTGGAGTTTCAGCTTTAGCATCAGTCTTTCCACTGATCACGCAGGACTGATCTCCTTTAGGATGGACTGGTTGGATCTCCTTGCAGTCCAAGGGACTCCCAAGAGTCGTCTCCAACACCACAGTTCAAAAACATCAATTTTTCTGTGCTCAGCTTTCTTCAGAGTCCACTCTCACATCCATAGATGTCCACTGGAAAAACCATAGCCTTGACTAGACGGACCACTGTTGACAAAGTAATATCTCTGCTTTTGAATATGCTATCTAGGTTGGTCATAACTTTCTTTCCAAGGAGTAAGCGTCTTCTAATTTCTTGGCTGCAGTCACCATCTGCAGTGATTTTGGAGCCCAAAATAATAAAGTCTGGCACTGTTTCCACTGTTTCCCCATCTATCTGCCATGAAGTGATGGGACCAGATGCCATGATCTTAGTTTTCTGAATGTTGAGCTTAAAACCAACTTTTTCACTCTCCTCTTTCACTTTCATCAAGAGACTCTTTAGTTCTTCTTCACTTTCTGCCATAAGGGTGATGTCATCTGCATATACGACATTATTGTTATCTCTCCTGGCCATCTTTATTCCAGCTTGTGCTTCATCCAGCCCAACATCCAATGGATCATTGAAAAAGCAAGGGAGTTCCAGAAAAACATCTATTTCTGCTTTATTGAGTGTGCCAAAGCCTTTGTGCATCACAATAAACTGTGGAAAATTCTGAAAGAGATAGGAATAACAGACCACCTGATCTGCCTCTTGAGAAACCTGTATGCAGGTCAGGAAGCAACAGTTAGAACTCGACATGGAACAACAGACTGGTTCCAAATAGGAAAAGGAGCATGTCAAGGCTGTATATTATCACCCTGCTTATTTAACTTATATGCAGAGTACATCATGAGAAACGCTGGGCTGGATGTAGCACAAGCTGGAATCAAGATTGCTGGGACAAACATCAATAACCTCAGATATGCAGATGACACCACCCTTACAACAGGAAGTGAAGAAGAACTGAAGAGCCTCTTGAGGAAAGTGAAAGAGGAGAGTGAAAAAGTTGGCTTAAAGCTCAACATTCAGAAAACTAAAATCATGGCATCTGGTCCCATCACTTGATGGCAAATAGATAGGGAAACAGTGGAAATAGTGGCTGACTTTATTTTTTTGGGCTCCAAAATCACTGCAGATGGTGATTGCAGCCATAAAATTAAAAGACACTTACTCCTTGGAAGGAAAGTTATGACCAACCTAGACAACATATCAAAAAGCAGAGACATTACTTTGTCAACAAAGGTCCATTTAGTCAAGGCCATTGTTTTTCCAGTGGTCATGTGTGGATGTGAGAGTTGAACTATAAAGAAAGCTAAGCACGGAAAAATTGATGCTTTTGAACTGTGGTGTTGGAGAAGACTCTTGAGAGTCCCTTGGACTGCAAGGAGATCCAACCAGTCCATCCTAAAGGAAATCAGTCCTGGGTGTTCATTGGAAGGACCGATGTTGAGGCTGAAACTCCGATACTTTGGCCACCTGATGTGAAGAGCTGACTCATTGGAAAAGACCCTGATGCTGGGAAAGATTGAGGGCAGAAGGAGAAGGGGACCACAGAGAATGAGATGGTTGGATGGCATCACCGACTCAGTGGACATGGGTTTGAGTGAACTCCAGGAACTGGTGATGAACAGGGAGCCCTGGGTGCTGCAATTCATGGGGTCACAAAGAGTTGGACACAGCTAAGCAACTGAAGTGAAAGGACCTGACGCTTCATATAAGTTAATAAGCAGGATGATGTTATATAATCTTGATGTACTCCTTTCCAGATATGGAACCAGTCTGTTCCATGTCCAATTCTAGCTGTTGCTTCCTGACCTGCATACCGTTTTTCAGGAGGCAGGACAGGTAGTCTGGTATTCCCATCTCTTGAAGAATTTTCCTCACTTTGTTGTGATTCACACAGTGAAAGGTTTTGGCATAGTTAATAAAGCAGAAGGTAGATGTCTTTCTGGAACTCTCTTGTTTTTTCTGTGATCCAGAGGATGTTGGCAGTTTGATCTCTGCTTGCTCTGCCTTTTCTAAATCCAGCTTGACCATCTGGAATTTCACCATTCATGTACCTTTGAAGCCTGACTTGGAGGATTTTAAGCATTACTTTACCAGTGTGTGAGATGAGTGCTATTGTGTGGTAGTTTGAGCATTCTTTGGCATGGCTTTTCTTTGGGATTAGAATGAAAACTGACCTTTTCCCATCCTTTGACCACTGCTGAATTTTCCAAATTTGCTGACATATTGAGCACAACACTTTAACAGCATCATCTTCTAGGATTTGAAATAGCTCAACTGGAATTCCATCACCTCCACTAGCTTTGTTCATAGTGATGTTTCCTAAGGCCCACTTGACTTTCCATTCCAAGATGTCTGGCTCTAGGTGAATGACTACACCATCATGATTATCTGGGTCGTGAAGATCTTTTTTGTACAGTTTTCTGTGTATTTTTTGCCACCTTTTAATATTTTCTGCTTCGGTTAGGTCCATTCCATTTCTGTCCTTTATTGTTCTCATCTTTGCATGAAATATTCCCTTGGTATATATAATTTTCTTGAGGAGATATCTAGTCTTTCCCATTCTATTGTTTTCCTCTATTTCTTTGCACTGATCCCTTAGGAACCCTTTCTTATCTCTCCTTGCTATTCTTTGGAACTCTGTATTCTAATGGGTATATCTTTCCTTTTCTCCTTTGCCTTAAGCTTCTCTTCTTTTCACAGCTATTTGTAAAACCTCCTCAGACAACCATTTTGCCTTTTTGCATTTCTTTTCTTGGGGACGTTCTTGATCCCTGCTTCTTGTACAATGTCACGAACCTCCATCCATATTTCTTCAGGCACTTTGTCTATCAGATTTAATCCCTTGAATCGATTTCTCACTTCCGCTGTATAATGGTAAGGGATTTGATTTAGGTCATGAATCATTAGGTCACTGAATGATCTAGTGGTTTTCCCTACTTTCTTCAATTTAAGTCTGAATTTGGCAATAAGGAGTTCATGATCTGAACCACAGTCAGCTCCCGGTCTTGTTTTTGCTGAATGTAAACAGCTTCTCTATCTTTGTCTGCATAGAATATAATCAATCTGATTTCGATATTGATGATCTGGTGATGTCCATGTGTAGAGTCTTCTCTTGTGTTGTTGGAAGAGGGTATTTGCTATAACCCATGTGTTGTTTTGGCAAAACTCTATTAGCTTTTGCCCTGCTTCATTTTGTACTCCAAGGCCAAATTTGCCTGTTACTCTAGGTATTTCTTGACTTCCTACATTTGCATTCCACTCCCCTATAATGAAGAGGACATCTTTAGGAGAGGGCAATATTCTTAAGTCGGAAAGTGTGGCTCCATTGTCTGGACTCTTGTTGTGCTCTGATTATCACTGGCTAAAACTATGGGTATACATCCTAGGAAATCAAACCTTTTCCAATACTTTGTGAATTCACAGAGACTTTTTTTAAAGCTCACTTATGCTTGTTTGCAAATATGCAATCACTTATCCATACCACATTAACCAGTGTCTCTTGATTTCCACAAGGTGAAACACTATTTAAGCAAAAGGTTTGTTATGATAAAGGAAGGATCTAAGCAAAGCCAAACACTCCAAATGTAACATAAATATTCACAGTCTCAGTATTGTGAATTTTTGTTCTTAAGCCCCATCACTCCAAGACAATGTCAATGCCTGTTTCGCTATATAGTCTCCAGCTTTGTAATACCAATCCTGGTTTTCCTGATCCTTCCCTCTTGGGAGCAAAATGATTTTTCTTATTTCATGCAAAGCAATCTCTTCCCAAACTTTTCCTTCATGGTTTCATCATCAGAAGGGACATTACTTTTTGCCTCAATCTGTCTGGTTTGGAGGTATTTTCCCAGCAAGCACTTCTCACCAATAGAGAACTCTGGGAATAGCAGTCAGAATGATTCAACTTAAACAACTTCCTCTACCACTTATTAAGTGCTCATTATTTATTAGGCACTGTGTTTTATAACATTGCTTCTCACTCTCCCACTTTTTTCCATGGGGTAGGCTTTTATCATTCTCATTTTAGAGAAGGAAACTAAGTTCCAAGAAAATTAATTCCCTTGTCTAAGGTTTGAAAACCATCAAACACAGCACTGCCTGTCCCATCTCTGATTCGAAAGTCCAGACTGTTTTCAATGTCGTCTTCTCATTTAGGTCATGATTATTCTTAAATTTGTGATTTAACTATAGTGTGTTGTAATCAGATGCTTTGCATGCATGCAGGTCTTATTTTTCTCTGAAGGAGATCCATTTGGTAGCTGTTCTTTGAAAATGGAATAGATAGTCAATGCACCTGTTAAATTATTATAATAATTTAGCCCTTACAGTTCTTTGTACCATTTTTAAAGTTATAGGAGTGTAACAGAAACAATACTTTGTTTTGTTAGAAATATAGAGCTCAGAAATATAAAAGTAAATATACATGAAAAAAGTCATTTAGTTTCTGATGGCATCATTTTTAAAGTCACTGGAAAAAATTAATAGTCTGTAACATAAATCATGGCAATAGTTATCATAATCACTCATGTCTTTGCATAATGTTTACTTAACTCATCTTGTATATATTATGTTAAATCTAGAAATAAACTGTGTTTAGATGGAAATAAATTATCAAGTAAATTTCAAGTGTACTTGAGTTTTTGCCTCTCTCTCCATATCTATCTTCACCTTTGTCTCTGTCTCCTTTTCTCAGTTTCAAGTATCAGAGGAAACATTAGTTTGCAATGAATACAGTGAGCTCTGTAAAAAGAAACATCTTTTGCCTAAAATTGTAATAAGATGTGTATAAGAGACAGGTCATTTAGTTTCTGAAGCACTTCCTTTTTTAATTTCAAAAGGCATTATGAATAGGAATACCATCATTTTATCAAGAAATAAATATTTGAAGAGTATATTGTGAGCATAATTATTTATTTTTAATAGCTGTATGTAACTGATAAATATAACTGGTTATGACCAAAGGTCAATCAATCTAATGAAACTTGAGAATTTCTAAATGTATGAAATTATATATGGAGTCAAATGTAAACTTTCCCTAGATAATTAGGAGTTGAAGGTTATAAAATTTGCCATTGAGAAGATCATTATTCTCTAAATATTAACTAAAGTCTGTGCTCTGATGACATTAATGGCTCAGAAAGCAGTTATATGTCTTCTGTGAAGTATTGATTTTGAACACAAAGAGGGCACATGTGTCATATGTAACTTTTTGATACTTAGGTTTTTGCATGATCTCTCATTTTTATAGTCATTTATTCCTGATGTTCTTATTTTTGAAAAGATCTATGATAGTAAAATGACATTTGAACTGTGTCTACAATTTTCTGCTTCTAACAATAGTCGCCTTTTGAATAATTAAAAAAATTCATAATTTGCAGTTTATTTTAAAGATACATAACATAAATACCCACTTCCATAAAAGTTTAGATCCTGATTAAGCCATTAGATATTCTGAAGATTTGCTCTCCTTTTACTTCCACTCTGACAATATCTGTGGCTACTTAGACTATAATATGTTTAAGCCATAAGTTTAGTATTTTTTTTTCCTAAAATTTGTCTTCCTAAATCTTTTATTCTAAAATGTATTTTCCTTGCTAAGTCAGTTCCTTCCTATAAGCTCACCTTAATATAATTCTGTAAATCCTCAAAAACATATGCTCTTTCAAAATCATCAAATATCAGTCATTTTGAGTCAAAACTGGGAGTTAATTTGGGTTAAATTTGATCCTAATTATTGGGAAGAGTAATTGTCCTGCCCAAGATTTGATTTTCTTCTCTGTCATGCAATAAGTAATGACATAAAATGACCAGTTTTAAAGAAATGAAAATTACTAACCAAGATCAGCTCAGTAATGTCTGACTCTTTGTGACTCCGTGGACTACAGCACACCAGGCTTCGCTGTCCATCACCAACTCCTGGAGCTTGTTCAATCTCATGTCCATCAAGTTGGTGATGGAATCCCACATTTCATATTCTGTTGTCCCCTTCTCCTCCCGCCTTCAATCTTTCCCAGCATCAGGGCCTTTTCCAGGTCTTTTCCAGTGAGTCAGTTCTTCACATCAGGTGGCCAAAGTATTGGAGTTTCAGCTTCAGTATCAGTCCTTCCAATGAATATTCAGGGCTAATTTCCTTCAGGGTTCACTGGTTGGATCTTTTTGCAGTCCAAGGGATTCTTGAGTCTTCTCCAACACCACAGTGCAAAAGCATCGATTCTTCAGTGCTCAGCTTCCTTTATAGTCCAATTCTCATATCCATACATGACTACTGGAAAAAACTTAGCTTTGACTAGATGGACCTTTGTTGACAAAGCAATGTCTCTGCTTTTTAATACGCTGTCTAGGTTGGTCATAGTTTTTCTTCCAAGGAGCAAGCGTCATCTAATTTCATGGCTGTAGTCACCATATGCAGTTATTTTGGAGCCCCAAAAATAAAGTCTGACACTGTTTCCATGGTTTCCCCGTCTATTTGACACGAAGTGATGGGACCAGATGCCATGATCTTAGTTTTCTGAATGTTCAGTTTTAAGCCAACTTTTTGACTCTCCTCTTTCACTTTCATCAAGAGGCTCTTCAGTTCTTCACTTTCTGCCATAAGGGTCATATCATCTGCATATCTCAGGTTATTGATATTTTTCTCAGCAACCTTGATTCCACCTTGTGCTTAATCCAGACTGGCATTTTGCATAATGTACTCTGCATATAAGTTAAATAAGCAGGGTGACATTATACAGCCTTGATGTACTCCTTTCCCAATTTGGAACCAGTCTCTTCCATGTCCAATTCTAACTGTTGCTTCTTGATCTGTGTACAGATTTCTCAGGAGGCAGGTCAGGTAGTCTGGTATTCCCATCTCTTGAAGAATTTTCCTCAGTTTGTTATGATCCACACAGTCAAAAGCTTTGGTGTAGTCAATAAAGCAGTAGTAGATAATTCAGATAGAGCCCCATAGTAAAATGTGTGTGTGTGTGTATATATATATATATTAGTATATATATATACATACTAGACAGAGAAGGCAATGGCACCCCACTCCAGTACTCTTGCCTGGAAAATCCTATGGATGGAGGAGCCTGGTAGGCTGTAGTCCATGGGGTTACTAAGAGTCGCCCCTACTGAGCGACTTCACTTTCACTTTTCATTTTCATGCATTGGAGAAGGAAATGACAACCTACTCCAGTGTTCTTGCCTGGAGAATCCCAGGGACGGGGGAGCCTGGTGGGCTTCCATCTATGGGGTCGCACAGAGTCGGACACAACTGAAGCGACTTAGCAGCAGCATACATACTAGATACCTGTTAGTGATATTGACCATACACCTAATATGTAAATTTATAAATGGAAAATGTTTAGAAATAGTCTTAATTTCTTAACTATGTTTTTTCCTTTTTTTTCAGTCTCTGTTTCTATTCATAGAAATAATCTGCAAAACACAGGATATAATGCTAGGGGAATTTTGGTAAATAGTTTCTTTTATTCAGTCACTTTATGATAAGTTGAGAAGTTATGTATATTAAAATTGATTTTTATTAAAAAATATAAATATTAACAAGGTACTTTCAAATATACTAGTATAGAACTCATATTTAAATGAAATAGTTTGATGTATATTCTAGCTTTGACAATCATAAGGTAACTTTATTATTATTTATAGCTAACACTATAAATTTATCTCATTTAATTCAACTCTGATGAGAAATGGACACTGTGTTGTGAATAATAATTTACAGTTACTTGAGTCAGGCAGTCCTGAGTTCACGTTAAGTTCTGTCATTTATTCCTGAGGAAATCTTTAATAAGTTACTTCTCTGTTCCTCACTTCATTCATCTGTAAATAATAATAGACATTTCCACAAGACTGTTGTAAAATTATATGAGGAAATATATACATGGCAGAATAGTACATGGCAATTATAATAGTACTGAACCTATAATTTTAGTATACAGAATTTTTAAAGATATTTTAAAATTATCTTAATAAAGCCCAGGTGCGTTCTTTTTGAATCATTTTTAGGAATACCTTCTAAAATGCATTACAAATTTATTTACTTAGTATGCAAAATATGTTAAAATACTTAAAAATTTTCTTGACAGAAGTATTTACAAGAATATTATTGATTCTTTTTTTGTTCATAAGTAATAACAATACAAAGACTATTCTTTTTAATTATAAAACTTTTTTTTTTACTATATATAGATACTGCTTGAAGGCCTCAGCCACTACCGCCCAGCATGTGTATAAAAGCATAGGCATTCACTTATTCAATGCACATCTGTTAGATTTCTGTTGTCTGATGGAAAAACACAGGGCCATAAAATTCAGCTTTGTAATCAGGTCTTTCCTTTATGTTCAGATGTCTTCATTCACTCCCTTATTCAAAACTATTAGAGAAAACTACTGAAAAACATTCCAAAATAAATTGAAAGGCATCATTTTTAAAGTCACTGGAAAAAATTAATAGTCTGTAACATAAATCATGGCAATAGTTATCATAATCACTCATGTCTTTGCATAATGTTTACTTAACTCATCTTGTATATATTATGTTAAATCTAGAAATAAACTGTGTTTAGATGGAAATAAATTATCAAGTAAATTTCAAGTGTACTTGAGTTTTTGCCTCTCTCTCCATATCTATCTTCACCTTTGTCTCTGTCTCCTTTTCTCAGTTTCAAGTATCAGAGGAAACATTAGTTTGCAATGAATACAGTGAGCTCTGTAAAAAGAAACATCTTTTGCTTCAAATTGTAATACACTGTAAAACCTCAGTGAGGTTGCAAATTACTTAGTTTTGTAAGCTTGAATTTATTCATGCAGAAATAAGAATGATTTTACTTTTAATAGGACCTACCTATGGTGGCTCAGCTGGTAAAGAATCTTCCTGCAATGCCAGAGACCTGGGTTCGAGCCCTTTGTTGGGGAAATCCCCTGGAGAAGGGAATGGCAACCCACTCCAGTAGTCTGGTCTGGAGAATTCCATGGACTGTATAATCCATAGAGTCACAAACTGAGACCTGAGACACAACTGAGCAACTTTCACTTTTCACCTATTTTAGTAGGGAATACCTCATGGGGCTTTCCTGGTAGCATAGTTGGTAAAGAATGCGCCTGCAATGTAGGACACCCAGGTTTGATCCCTGGGTTGGGAAATCCCCTGGAGAAGGCACTGGCTACCCACTCCAGTGTTCATACCTGGAGAACCCCTGGGACAGAGGATCCTGGTGGACTACAGTCCATGGGGTTGCAAAGCATCAGACATGACAGAGCAATTAACACTTTCACTTTTCACCTCATGGGGAAGTTATGAGTATTGCATAAAATATTACATCTAAAGAGCACATAATTCAGTGTATTTCTATTTCTGTATCTCCTGTATGGAACTCTTCTTGCAGATATTTAAGGCACTTTATCAGAGAATTTTTTTGACCCCATTTTAAATAGCATCCTCCACTTTCCCACCTCCTTTTATTACCTCTGAAATAACCTAACCATACATTAGGAAAAAAGGTCAGTGAATTTGACGTATTTCCTGACCAGATTTCTTTACAGGGTCATTCTTACTGACATGAGTCTCAAGATAAATGCTATTAAAGAGGAACCTACTTTTTAAAACTTAGACAGAAATGTTGGTTGCAAAACTCAGTGAAATTTTGAGTTCTTGGGAGACAGAAATTTTAGCAGTCAATTTGATATACTTAAGCATGCAATAGTCCTCTGATCTTTGTAAAAAAGATTTTTTTAATTAAAGAAACTTTCATGCAGCTGTAATGTTGTCATTTATCAGCATAATGAATTTAAACTGAAGGCTACTCTTACTGTGAGAATGAACTGATTAACTGGAGGGACTGCATTGATAATAATTAGTCAGAAAAGTGCAGTGGCGCAAATCAATATCTTGGTGCTGAGACTTTCCTTGGGGACTGTAAGCCATAACAAAGCTGTCAGGCTGCTGAGAGATGGGGATGTTGTTTATTTGTGTTTCTAATTTACTCTCTGATACTTTTAAGTTATATATTGAATACATCAGAAATGAAAAAAAAGATATTTCACTTATTTTTTTTAAAGATAAAACATGGTTTATTTTTATTTCTCCCATATAAGTTATCAAAACTATAGTGAAGGCTTAAGTGGTAAACTGATCATAACATTTTTTTGAGGAGTGGGAGAGGAATATCAGGATTATTATGATGTCTTTTGTTAATATTTAGCGACTACGTATCACTTGCTGTTTAGTGTTATAATTTCTACGGAAGTAGTTTTAATTCATAATTTTCCATTTTAAGGGAAGATAATATTATACAATAGGCAGGACCTGTATTTGACTAATGGAATGATAGTCATTCTTCTGGGCACTCATATACCACATTTCAGGAGTCTATTAAGTAGAAGAGAACCGTCACTCATCATAGTCTTTCAGGTTTCCAAGTTTGATAACATTACTAAAAGAGTGCATTGCTGGTAGGATTTACTCTTTCCTGTATTATATTCTTTTTCCAGAATCCAATAACAGAATGTTGTGCAAAGCATAATTTTTGGACTTCAGTTTTTCTCTAATACTTAAGAGGTTGGAATTCCATTTCAGTTATCTATTGCTGCATGGCAAATTACTCCAAACTTTGCGGAGTAATACAAAAATCCTCATAGGATTTGTAGCTCATGAACTTGGACAAGATAAAGCAAGATGACTTGTCTTTGCCCTATGATCTCTGGGAAGCAGCAGAGGGTGATGCAAATGGCTGGGGGCTAGAATTATCTGCCCATTTCCAATAGAGTAGCCACCATTTGTATTACAATTTACATTAACTAAGTATAATTAATACTTTATTATACCAGCCATATTATAAATGTTCAATAGATAGTTCTTCAGATATACCAGCCATATTATAAATGTTCAATAGCCACATGTGGCTAGTGATGACCCCTTGGCCAGTGTGTATATATATGACATTTCTATTATCACAGAATGTTCTCTTGGACAGAGCTAATCTAGCGACATCTTTACTCCTATGTCTAACATGTAGCCTGCGATGACTCAAGGGTTGGGGACAGATGAGATTGTTGACTAAAGTACATAGATGCAAGATTTCTATTTAGAGTTCTTAGAACCTAGAATTTGAGTTCTGAGAGGAAACTTCTCAAGTGCATGTGTTTGAGCCAAGATGAAGCTGCATGGCCTTTAGGCCTTAGAGTCATATGTCACAGAGATCACTGTGCCTTACTTTACTGGACAAATAAGCCCACCAGTAATGAGCCACTAGATTCAAGGTATGGGGACTCCTCTAAACAGGAGGAGTGTCAGATGTTCTGAGGCCATGGTTTAGAAGCACTGCAGACTAAATCTCTGTATCACAAATGGTGCTTTGGAAAACTAGACTTAAATATACATAATGGGAAAGGTCTCAGTGATCAAATAAAGAAGACTTCATTTAAATAAAATCTAACACTTCAGGATTTTTATGGTATTTAGTATGCTAGTGTTCAAGGTTAATTTCTAAGGTGGCATTGTATGTTATGGTTAGTGTAAGGTGAGGGAGTTAGAGAAGACAAGGTTTGGAAAAAGAATGAGACCAGCACTTTACAGGAACGGATCACCTTTAATGAGGCGAGAAGGGGCAGCAGTCAGATTACTGGGCTGCTGCGCTAAGTCAAGAAGAGAGTAGGTATATATAGAAAACATATATGCGGAGATACATCATTTTGAGAGAGTCTGTTTTTCCTCATGATTATTTTTTATAAGTTAGCTTTCGACAGTTGGGGCAAGGAATTCCTGAGACCAGCTGGAGACTGGGATCTGCTGGGAGCTGAATGTAATCACGCTTAATGTCCATTCCTTTCTTCAGGGGAGAAAGTTCTTTATTCTGTATAGAATGGTGGGGAGGACCTGGAGGGGAGTTTTAACTCCAGGCTATTTTGAGCCGTGTAGCTTTCCTTCAGTTAGCAACCATATTTTATCAAGGCATATTTTATTAAATTAATGTTTAATCACATCCAGTAACCAAATTCTACAGGAAAATCTGGAAAGTGCCACGCTGAAAATCTGGAAAGTGCCACGCTGAAAGTCATTCAGTAGTGTCCAACTCTTTGTGACCCCATGCAGTCCATGAAATTCTCCAGACCAGAATACTGGAGTGGCTAACCTTTCCCTTCTTCAGGGGATTTTCCCAACCCAGGGATTGAACCCAGGTCTCCTGCATTGCAGGCAGATTCTTTACCAGTTGAGCCAGAAGGGAATCCCAAGAGTACTGGAGTGGGTAGCCTATCACTTCTCCAGCGGATTTCCTGACCCAGGAATCGAACTGGTGTCTCCTTCATTGCAGGCAGATTCTTTACCAACTGAGCTATCAGGGAATCTTTAATTTTTTAAATCCTGTGCTTTTATTATATTACCTTTATTCCTAAAAAAGCCTATTTTGTACATAAACTTTTCTGTTATTTGAATTCTATTTATTTGAACTATAGAGTGAAAGAGGAAATGGCAACCTACTCCAGTGTTCTTGCTTGGAGAATCCCCATGGAAAGAGGAGCCTGGTGGGCTACAGTCCATAGGGTTGCAAAGAGTCAGACACGACTGATGACTAATCATAAACTATAGAGTAGTGAGTTTCTTCTTCTCTTAAGATAATTATTTTTTCCAAAGGACTTATTGTATTCAATTTATTCTGAGATTTACTAGGAAATGATAAGTAAGTATTGAGAGCTATCACATCTTTTACAACAGTGTAAGTTTATTAGTAAAATCAAACCATAGACAGTTAAAGTGACAATATTAACATGAAAATTGTACTAAATATAAAGCTATGTAGACAGAATGGTTTCAGTAAGAACATATTCAAGGGAATTTTGGACCTAAAAGTAATTAGATGAATGGATATTATATGAAGAAATCATAAAAGCAATTGTGTCTTTAGAGCAAAGGCATGTAGGTAACTATCATCAATGTCATTTCTAGTTGTACAACCAAAAGAAATAATGTGTTACAGGTTATAGACATGATAGACTAATGATGATCTCTTTACTGTCCTCAAAATAATTGTTCAATCAACTTTTAAACTTTAAAATCAATGATCATTTGTTAAGTTTATACACTGTTTATCAGCATTAATATAATTACGACAAAGTCAAGTGTGAGGTTGGTAATATTTCAGCCATATGCAGGATCCTTTTCATATAAATATAAACATTTCTATTGTTATATTTTGATTCATTCAGGGATAAGAGTGACATATAATAAACAGTATAGTAGATATAAGCAGATAACTTTGTATCAACTAATATTTTTTCCCATAGAATCCATATATAACTCAGAATGTGTTATTACTAATTAGTTGCTATCAGGTTCCTCTGTCCAAGGGATTTCCCAGTCAAGAATACTGGAGTGAGTTGCCACTTTCTTCTCCAGGGGATCTTCCCTGCAACATCGCAAGAGGATTCTTTACCAGTGAACCACCGAGGGAGCCATAACCCAGAATAGTATTGCTTAAATTAATTTCTGTTTGTAAAGAAAGTATTTACAAAATATCAAGTTTGTCTTGGTACTATAAAGTAAATTAATTATATAGCACTATTGTTATATATGAGAGATTAGATATAAAACATTCTATAATATGGCAATTCTAATAAATATCAATTTTATTAAGAACATAAAAGATGTTCAAACCATCTTGTAATAGTTTATTATCTATGGCAAGACGTCCAAGATAGACAAATTCTGTTTGCTTGGAGATAATCTTTCTCAATGATTTTATGGTCCTGGCAACAGTGCTTATACATTCAAGAAGAAGCTGTTGAATACCTACTGCTAAATGCAGATCTGAAAGCTACCCTCAAGGACATTGCAGTGTGAGAAAGCGTGTAGTCAGACAACTTCAGCCACTATGATGAGGGTCATATTAGAGGTAAGAAAGAGTACTCTGTGAGTATGAGGTTGGAGGACCTCATGTGTGCAGAAAAAAACAGCTTTATTGCCGAGAGAATGCCATCCTTAGTCCTGACATTTGTGTCTACATGCATGTGTGAATTCAGCTGGTCATTATGACTGCATTCCTTCTCTGTAATGACAGGGGTAGTTCTTTATGTGGTAGATTTGTGAAAGCTTGTGTAACTACAAGTTCTTTGCAGTTATGTATTGCAGGTGAAACTAGTGGTAAAAAAACCACCTGCCAGTGCAGGAGACATAAGAGATGCAGGTTTGATCCCTGGGTGGGGGAAGATCCCCTGGAGGAGGGTATGGCAACCCACTCCAGTATGTTTGCCTGGAGAATCCCTATGGATGAAGGAGCCAGGAGGGCTACAGTCCATATGGTCACAGAGTCGGGTATAACTAAAGCGACTTAGCTTTTAAGTCGCACAGGAAATAATTATCTCTTGAAAGCTAACATTTATAATATAAAATTAAAATATTTATGAAAAAATAATTTATTGTTGGCTGTGCTGGGTCTTTGTTGCTGCACACAGGCTTTCTCTAGTTTCAGCAAGCAGAGTCTACTCTTTTTTGAAGTGCACAGGTTTCATATTGCAGTGATTTCTCTAGTTGCAGAGCACAAGCTCTAGGCACACAGGCTTCAGTAGTTGCAGGATGAGGGCTCAGTAGTTGCCATTCCCAGGATACAGAGCATGGGCTCAGTAGTGATGGTACACGAACTTAGTTGCTCTAAGGCATGTGGAATCTTCTCAGACCAGGGATTGAACTCATGTACCCTGCATTTTCAGGGAGATTCTTAACCACTGGACCACTAAGAAAGTCCAAGTTTAAACATTTTTAAAAAATTCACAAAGTATGCCATTGTATGAACAATATACTTAATTTCTAGATTAACCAGATTTATTGGTGTTTGAAATAATTCATTTTCAATGTAGCCTTTTTCCCTGTAATATAATATACCTGGATACTTTCTCATAGGAAGGTGATTTAATAGTTGATACTAACCACTGATGTGTTTATAAGTAGATGTATTTCTTTTGTGAATTATGTTCATGAGTATCTTCATAATTCCTAGTATGAAACTTTTTGTTAGGCTTTTTATTCATTGCATAATTTATCACCATGTCAGATCCATGTGTATTATTTTGTTGGAAGAACAAAAACAATAACAGCAAAACGATCTTCTAAGCATATGGTAAGCCTGTCAGTTTTTCAAACGTTTTATAAAAATCAACAGGACAAAAATATATCTGGCTCCATAAATACTGAATTTGTCTTCCATCATTCTTGTGAATTACACCTTGCTTCTACAATATGCTCATCCTGTCTTCTGGTCCCCAGTTAAATTACTGGAAAAGAATCTCAATATTTGACTACAATTAATAGCTTTAGAATTTTTATACATCACTGAATTTTTCAATAGTGTGATCAGAAAGATGCAAGATTTATTCCTCTCCATAGAATTATTCTTATTTTCATGCCCTTGGCTGTGCCTATGCACCTTGAATTCCCTCTTACACTTACACTTTCTTACACTTCCTTCTACCCACTACACTATTGCCTTCCTGCCTGCCTGCCTCAATTGGCTTGTCTTATGTAGTCTTTTCTGACTATTCCATGAGGGTACTTAGTCTCCACCTGACACAAAACATGGCCTCTCTTGTAAAACCTCTTCCCTTTATACTTTTAAAAATTGTGACTTTGTAAGTCTCAATAACATTAAAATATTTTAAATTTCAGAAAATGTGAATATTTTATATTTTTCTTTATCTTATTCATGGCCACAACTCTTTCTATATCATATTCATTGTTTTGTACAAGTGGAAAAACTTTCCAAATTTTTAGTTGATCTTTCATAATTTTATATGTATCAATTCTGTACAGGTTTCATATGAACACTGTTTTGATTATCACCTTATTTTTCTACCTGCCTAGAAAAAAAAAAAAAAGGCAGAAATGTTTATAAACAATGTGAATGATGATGAAAGGTGAATTTCAGTAGTGATCTGGATTATAAGACTCTCTTTGGACATTGAATATTTGTGCCTTTAGAGATTAATCTTGACTTCAATTGTTGTTGGTTTTTTGATAAATTTGGTGACCAGCTGCCTACCACCAAGCTTGGCTTCCTGAAATAAGTTCCAGCCAAATGTGTTAATTTGGTCCTGTCCATTTTAGGCACCTAACCTATGAGCCATCTGCCATCCTGGATATAAGTATTGAGAAGAAAATTATTTCAAAGCACAACATGACAAAAGACGAAAAGACTTTGGAAGTATTATTTAGCCAAAAAATGTTCATTCAATAAAGTTAAAAATTGTTTTTAAAGGAAAAAGGGCTCTGTGACCCTGCTGCAAAATTTGATATGATGTTATTGTTTGTAATATACCAGTTTTCTTCAGAAAATTAGCTATTCATTCTAAACACTAGCTTAGATTTTTCATTACAGTCTTTTATTAAATCTAAAATAAAATGAAATTACTTTCATCAAAAAATTACCTAAGATACCAAAGAGATTATGTATATTTGGTACCATTTCACACCAGTCAGAATGGCTGCGATCCAAAAGTCTACAAGCAATAAATGCTGGAGAGGGTGTGGAGAAACCCTCTTACACTGCTGGTGGGATTGCTGTGCTTTTTAAAATACTTTCTATATTTTAATAATGTCCTAGAGTGATATCCATTATCAGAAAATAATGCTTTAAATATTTTTAAAAATGATCTTTTCTTCAATTAGCTATTTTTCTACCTGAAAGACTAATTATACTTGTGTTTATACTTAACCTCATAAGAATCCTGCTGCTGCTGAGTCGCTTCAGTCGTGTCCGACTGCGACCCCACAGACGGCAGCCCACCAGGCTCCCCCGCCCCTGGGGTCCTCCAGGCAAGAGCACTGGAGTGGGCTGCCATGTCCTTCTCCAATGCATGAAAGTGCAAAGTGAAAGTGAAGTCGCTCAGTCGTGTCTGACCCTCAGCAACCCCATGGCCTGCAGCCTTCCAGGCTCCTCCATCCATGGGATTTTCCAGGCAAGAGTACTGGAGTGGGGTGCCATTGCCTTCTCCCATAAGAATCCTATAATCCTGAAAAACTAAGAAAATCAATTTCTGAATTTTTTTTCTTGCAAGTACTCAAAAGTGACTTTTGAAACTGTTATGAATATGCTAAAAGTTTGCAATACTCAATTTGATTAAAAAATTGTCTTGTTAAATAGTAATGAAATACCCAGTTTGTAGAATCCTATAATCCTGAAAAACTAAGAAAATCAATTTCTGAATTTTTTTTCTTGCAAGTACTCAAAAGTGACTTTTGAAACTGTTATGAATATGCTAAAAGTTTGCAATACTCAATTTGATTAAAAAATTGTCTTGTTAAATAGTAATGAAATACCCAGTTTGGTTACATATAGGAAAATAGGGTCAGTAACTGTAAACTGATAAACATTTTCTGGACAGCAAGTTGGAAATAATGATTAAAATTTCACATACCCATATCTTACCATTCAAAAATTCTGCTGCTGAAATTATTATTAGTAAATCTCATATGGATGTGCTTTATAGCACTGATTTAACCACAAATATATGGAAATTACTTGAAATAAATTATTCCTCAACAAAAGATATATATAAACTAGAGCTTATATTCCTAGAAAATAATAATAAGCTGTTAAAAAGAACAAGCTGTATTTCTGTCTCTTATACACATCTAGATGTGTATAAGAGACAGGCATCCTGTATCCTGTATCGAACATAGGCTTGTGCTTCGTTCTTACATGAGTCACGACTGAGCGACTGAACTGAACTGAACTGAAGCAACTTAGCAACACGCACAGAGTAACTGACAAAACCTGTATGCAAACTCTCTCCACCATAAAACTATTTCTAAAAATCACTTCTAAGGCACACAGTACAGCTGTGCAAAGAGGGATCCCCACCACCAGCTTAGTGAGAACGAAAAGCGTCTCGGAGCGCACAGCGCAGACGTTGTTGTGAGTGAGGCGGGCACTGCCCCCCGCGAGGCACAGGCGAGGACGTGGGCACAGCAGTAGGAAGCGGCGGCCTTGGGTCCACAGGCGAGGACGTGGGCACAGAGGTAGGAAGCGGCGGCCTTGGGTCCACAGGCGAGGACGTGGGCACAGAGGTAGGAAGCGGCGGCCTTGGGTCCACAGGTGTCCTTACAGCACCGCTCCAATCGCCGAAGCCGCGCTCCCCGGTGGCACAGTGCGTAAGAGCCTGTCTACCAGGGCGGGGACACGGGCTTGACTCCCGGTCCAGGAAGACTCCACGTGCCGCAGAGAAGCTAGGTCCATGTGCCGCAACTACCGAGCCCGAGGACCCTAGAGCCCACGTGCTGCAACTCCTGACGCCTGCGTGTCGAGAGCCCACGCCCTGCAACAAGAGGAGCAAGGGGAGAAAGGAGATTTAAAAATGAAATAAAATACTGAGATGCTGCAAAGAAGCTAAAGGTCCACTTACAGAGGAACGGTTAAGCAGTGTCCCCTCTGGAACGCCGCAAGGCTTCGCAACGGGTGAGCCTGACCTAGAGGAACCAACTGGAGCAGATTTTCAACACCAGATAGGCCACAGAGACTTGTTTATAATACCGCCCCATGTATGACCTGCGTGTATGTGGTATCTCCACCTCCTCCCTCAGCGTGCACACACAAGAGATGTGGCAGGCGCTTCAGAGACACTAACAGTGGTTATTTGGGCTGGAGGGGAGAATTCGGAAGAATGACCTTTGGATGGGAGATCACCTGTTTGACTATATCCATATACAGCAATGCTGCAATCTTAATTTAATGATAGAATTGCATTCATTTACAACTTTTACATTGAGGTAAAAATAAAGCAAAACAAATCTAAGTTAAATTGTGGTGTCTTTTTCACGTGTCTTGTCCTCTAAGCCTAAATCCATTGTTTGCAGAGATTCTGAATAGACTGTGCTTTGAAGGCACAATCTGCTCTTCCACACGTGCAATTTGGAATCCCCCATGTCTGCGTCTTCAGTCTTTGAAGTAAACTCTGTGACATTCTGGGCAACCAAGGGACGGATAAACACGAGAGAACACAGACCCTCTTTCCACCTCTCTCCTTCCATCTGTGAATCAGGAAAAGAGCAGGGGCGCCTCAGCCGCAGGTCCCGCGACCCAGATCCCCCAGAGGCAGGGCTGCGCGCTGCCTCTGGACCACCTGCCAGTCTCCTCCTACAGCATCTGCTGGGGCACAGTCTCGTTTACTCTCAGAAATAATCACTCCTGTTTACAAATGACATATTTTACCACTCACCCGTGGAACCCTGATTATGCACTGTTCCAGCTCACAAACTATGAATCTGAAAGGGAACTTTCCATAAATGTAAAATAGTTACCCTTCCCCTAGTTCCCTCGCTCTGTGGCGAAGAGTATTTCTACCTTATATTTAACAACAAACATGGCAAGTCAAAGCAGCAGGTTATCATGGAAATAGTCCTGAGAATTTTCGAAGACTGGCTCCCCAGAGCAGGACATTTTGAACAAAGTGAAACAAAAACCTTCAGAAACAAGGCTAAACAGGTTTCATTGCGATGGTAGTCATGCAGTTGTGAAGTGGATAGGAAAAAGCTGAAACTGTGTAGAGAAGTGAGGAAATGAATATAAAGAGCTCCAAGATCCTTCTTTATGCTGTGTCTACCATCAGGCAAGGAAAGGAGAGGGAATTGGAGTTGAAAGGCAGGCACTATATTTTAAGGAATATTATTTTACATGTTTATAAGCTCGTAAATGCCACATTAACTGACATAAACAGGCGTGCTTTGCGGGATCCGTATTGAGCAGACCTTCTTTTCTTTCATGAAGATACCCTAGAACTCCTAAAGCACAGGGCGTGAGAGCTGGAGAAGAGCATGCTCCTAAAATAAACACCAAGGGAGAAGGGACACAAAGTCCACAGAGGACTTCTCAGAAGTAACCCTGAAATTAAAAGATGCTTACTCTTTGGAAGAAAAGCTATGACAAACCAGACAGCATCTTAAAAAGTAGAGACATCGTTTTGCTGACAAAGGTCTGTATAGTTTAAACCATGGGTTTTCCAGTAGTCAAATACACATGTGAGAACTGGACCATGAAGAAGGCTGAGTATAGTCTTCAGTTCTTACTGATGCTTTTGAACTGTGGTGCTGGAGACGATTCTTGAGAGGCCCTTGGACTTAAGAAGATCAAACCAGTCAATCCTAAGGAATCAACCATGAATATTCACTGGGAGGGCTGATGCTGAAGTCGAAGCTCCTAAACTTGACGATCTGATGCAAAGAGCCAGCTTACTGGAGAAGACCCTGGTGCAGGGAAGGAGAAGCGGGAGGAGGATGAGATGGGAGGATGACATCGTCGACTCAATGGAAGTGAGTTTGAGCAAACTCTGGGAGATGGTGAAGGACAGCGAGGCCTGGCATGCTGCAGTCCATGGGTTGTTCCAAAAGAGCTGACTAGGACTGAGTAACTGAACAGCAACAGCACCCTTCATTTGACCTGAATTGATCTGAAATTCTAAGATACAGCTTGAAGTTTTGGATGTCTGTATGAACCAGAGGAAACAAACTACACTTGGAATTGATGACTCAGAGAAAAGTCAGACCTTCCTGTCTTCCTCACCCTTCCGTCTATGGAAATGGATATCACACACACGCACACACACACATGAATGTGTGTTATATGTCTGCTGTTTGAGATATGCAGAGAGATAGATAGGAGCTGAAATAGGGAAAAAGAAAAACAGAAAAACATATACAAAATTACGAAGCAAAGAAAGGATACACTTTAAATCTTTAAAAAATATACACCTTCAGACTCCCTGGTGGCCCGGTGGTAAAGAGTCCGCCTGACAACGTGGGAGACACACGTTTGACCCCTGGTCTGGGAGGATGCCACACGCTGCAGAGCAGCTCAGCCTGGGAACCGCAACTGTTGAGCCCACATCTGCTCGAGCCTGTATTCAGCGGGAGAAGCCCGAGCAGTAAGGAGTCCTCACACCAGAGCCAGAGAGTGGTGCCCACATGACGCAACCAGAGGAAAGCCCACACGGCAACAAGACCCAGCACAGTCAGAATAAAGAACACACGCAAACAGCAGGTTTCCCTGGTGGCTCCGATGGGACATTCCTCAGTTCTCATACCCTGAAGCCGAGCTTGGAGAATTTTGAGCACTACTGTGCAAGGGTGTGAGATGAGTGCAATTGTGCAGTAGTTTGAGAAGGAAATGGCAGCCCACTCCAGTACCCTTGCCTGGAAAATTCCACAGATGGAGAAGCCTGGTAGGCTTCAGTCCATGGGGTTGCAAAGAGTCAGACATGACTGAGTGCTTTACTTTGAACATTCTTTGGCATTGCCTTTCTTTGGGATTGGAATGAAAACTGACCATTTCCAGTCCTGTGACCACTGCTGAGTTTTCCAAATTTACTGGCATATTGAGTGCAGCACTTTCACAGCATCATCTTTTAGGATTTAAAATAGCTCAGCTAGAATTCCATCACCTCCACTAGCTTTGTTTGTAGTGATGCTTCCGAAGATCCACTTGACTTAGCACCCCAAAATGTCTGGCTCTAGGTGAGTGATCACAATGTCGTGGATATCTGGGCCATTAAGATCATTTTTGTACAGTTCTTCTGTGTATTCTTGTCACCTCTTCTCAATATCTTCTACTTATGTTAGGTCCCATACCATTTCTGTCCTTTATTGAGCCCATCTTCGCATGAAAAGTTCCCTTGGTATCGCTAATTTTCTTGAAGAGATCTCTACTCTTTCCCATTCTATTGTTTTCCTCTATTTCTTTGCACTGATCACTGAGGAAGGCTTTCTTATCTCTCCTTGCTATTCTTTGGAACTCTGCATTCAGATTGGTATATCTTTCCTTTTCTCCTTTGCCTTTCACTTCTCTTCTTTTCTCAGCTATTTGTGAGGCCTCCTCAGACAGCCATTTTGCCTTTTTGCATTTCTTTTTCCTGGGGATGGTTTCGATCACTGCCTCCTGTACAATGTTATGAACCTCTGTGCATAGCTCTTCAGGCACTGTCTATCAGGTCTAATCCCTTAAATCTACTGGTCTTTTCCACTGTATGATCGTAAGGGGTTTGATTTAGGTCCCACCTGAAGGGTCTCGTGGTGCTCCCTACTTCCCTCATTTCAGTCTGAATTAGGAAACAGGAGTCCGTGATCTGAACCACAGTCAGCTCCTGGGCTTGTTTCTGACGACTCTATAGAGCTTCTCCATTTTCGGTTGCAAAGACTATACTCAGTCTGCTTTCAGTATTGACCATCTGGTGATGTCCATGTGTAGAGCTGTCTCTCGTGTTGTTGGAATAGGGTGCTTGCTATGACCAGTGCGTTCTCTTGGGAAAAACCTGTTTGCCTTTTTCCTGCTTCATTTTGTACTCCAAGACCAAACTTGCCTGTTACTCCAGGTATGTCTTGACTCTGTACTTTTGCATTCCTGTCCCCTATGATGAAAAAGACATCTTTTTTTGGTGTCAGTTCTAGAAGGTCTTGTAGGTCTTCACAGAACTATTCAGCTTCAGTTTCTTCGGCATTAGTGGTTAAAGCATAGACTTGGATCACCATGATATTGAATGGTTTGCCGTGGAAACAAACAGAGATCATTCTGGCATTTTTGAGACTGAATCCAAGTACTGCATTTCAGACTCTTGTTGACTATGAGGGCTACTCCATTTCTTCTAAGGAATTCTTGGCCACAGTAGTAGATATGATGGTCATCTCCATTACAATGGTCTCCAAGCTAGGCTTCAATTGTACATGAACCGAAAACTTCCAGATATTCAAGCTGGATTTAGAAAAGGCAGAGGAACCAGAGATCAAGTTGTCAACATCTGCTGGATCACAGAAAAAGCAAGAGAATTTCAGACAAACATCTACTTCTGCTTCATCAACTATACTATAGTCTTTGACTATATGGCTCTCAACAAACTAGAAAATTCTTAAAAAGAGGGGAAATCCAGACCACCTGACCTGCCTCCTGAGAAAAGTGTAAGCAGGTCAAGAAGCAACAGTTAGAACCAGATATGGAACAGAGACTGGCTCTAGACAGGACAGGAGCACGTCAAGGCCGTGTATCGTCACCCTGCTTATTTAACTAAGATGCAGAGTACATCATGAGAAACGCTGGGCTGGAAGAAACACAAGCTGGAATCAAGATTGCTGGGAGAAATATCAATAACCTCAGATATGCAGCTGACACCACCCTCATGGCAGAAAGTGAAGAGGAACTAAAAAGCCTCTCGATGAGAGTGAGAGAGGAGAGTGAAAAGGCTGGCTTAAAATTCAAACATTCAAAAAACTAAGATCACGCCATCTGGTCCCATCCCTTCATGGCAAATAGATGGGGAAACAATGGAAACAGTGAGAGACTTTATTTTCTTGGCCTCCAAAATCACTGCAGATGGTGACTGCAGCCATAAAATTAAAAGATACTTGCTCCTCGGAAGAAAAGCTATGACCAACCTAGTCAGCGTATTAAAAAGCAGAGACATTCCTTTGCCAACAAAGGTCTATACAGTCAAAGCTATGGTTTTTCCAATAGTCATGTATGGATTTGAGAGTTGGACTGTAAAGAAAACTGAGTGCTGAAGAATTAATGCTTTTGAACTGTGGTGTTGGAGAAGACTCTTGAGAGTCCCTTGGACTGCAAGGAGATCAAATCAGTGAATCCTAAAGGAAATCAGTCCTTGGAAGGACTGATGCTGAAGCTGAAGCTCCAATACTTCGGCCACCTGATGTGAAGAGCTGACTCACTGGAAAAACCCCGATGCTGGAAAAGATTGGGAGGAGAAGCGACAGAGGGCGAGATGGTCGGGTGGCATCACCGACTCGATGGACATGAGTTTGAGTGAGCTCCGGGAGATGGTGANAGTCCTTGGAAGGACTGATGCTGAAGCTGAAGCTCCAATACTTCGGCCACCTGATGTGAAGAGCTGACTCACTGGAAAAACCCCGATGCTGGAAAAGATTGGGAGGAGAAGCGACAGAGGGCGAGATGGTCGGGTGGCATCACCGACTCGATGGACATGAGTTTGAGTGAGCTCCGGGAGATGGTGAAGGACAGGGAAGCCTAGCGTGCTGCGGTTCACAGGGCTGCAAAGAGTCGGACACGACTGAGCAACTGCATGGTGACAACAGCAACAGATGGTAAAGAACCTGCCTGCAGCGCAGGAGACCCGGGTTCGATTCCTGGGTTGGGAAGATCCCCTGGAGAAGTGAATGCTACCCAGTCCAGTATTCCTGCCTGGAGAATTCCATGGACAGAGGAGCCTGGCAGGGTACAGTCCAGGGGGTTGCAAAGAGTCAGACATGACTGAGCAACTAACACTTTCACTTTAATATAAAAAGTATATGGTAAAAAATATATACTCTCTCAAAAGATGGAATTATGAATGTGTTTCTCAGTTTTGCTGTGCTTTTTATTTATGTTTTTTTTGTTGCAAGTAGAAAATGAAACTTTATTGACAGAACTTTAATAGTCAAATATACAACATAAGAACAGCATAAATCATTTCAGTTTATCTTCCTTCAAGCAAATGGTTGCCCTTCACCTATAATATAAATATTAAAAAAGTTACTTAGCAGAACTTTGATGATAGGAGAGGTACAGAAAGGTCTCTGCAGTTGTAGTTTTATAAAATGGACTAAAACAGGAACACTAACGGCGACCCTTTGGCTTACCTTCAGTTAATCCTCTCTAGAGATTTTATAGACTTTTCAAGCATATTACCAGTATTTGTGATGTTTAGTTATTTAGTTACTGTGGGGTATGTTAAATAGTAGTTGTTTTTCTACCCTATTAGCCATTTCATCAATATTCTGAAAATGTCTGAGCTCCAGATTATACTCAGTTTTAATTCTGTAATATACTAACTGTTAGTGTCTTGTTTATATTTCTTATTATGTATACTTGGGCTCTTTCCATTTTCTT
>SJYT01034005.1:29254-62723 GCA_006410635.1 Cephalophus harveyi | reverse complement strand
TTTTTTTTAAATTTTATTTTTACTTTATTTTACTTTACAATACCGTATTGGTTTTGCCATACATTGACATGAATCCACCATGGGTGTATATTAGCTCCCAATCCCTAATCCCCCTCCCACCTCCCACCCCACATCATCTCTCTGGATCATCCCCGTGCACCAGCCCCAAGCATCCTGTATCCTGTATCGAACATAGGCTTGTGCTTCGTTCTTACATGATAGTATACACGTTTCAATGCCATTCTCCCAAATCATCCCACTCTCTCCCTCTCCCACAGAGTCCAAAAGTCCTTTCTATACATTTGTGTCTTTTGCTGTCTCACATACAGGGTCATCACTGCCATCTTTCTAAATTCCATATATATGTGTCAGTATGACCCAGCAATCCCACTGCTGGGCATACACACTGAGGAAACCAGAATCGAAAGAGACACATGTACCCCAATGTTCATTGCAGCACTGTTTATAATAGCCAGAACATGGAAACAACCTAGATGTCCATCAGCCGACGAATGGATAAGAAAGCTGTGGTACATATACACAATGGAGTATTACTCAGCCATTATAAAGAATTCATTTGAATCAGTTCTAATGAGATGAATGAAACTGGAACCTATTATACAGAGTGAAGTAAGCCAGAAAGAAAAACAACAAGTAGTATTTTTAAATGATTAATTGCAATGTGGAATCTCAAACTATATCAGTCAAATTTTTCTACTCTATTACATTAAAATTCATTGGTTTAGCCTGTACTTTGACTATATACTTAACCATGCTTGCATTTGTAAGGTCATGCACTGGTCAGTTGGTTCAATTAGTCCACAATTACTTTAGAAAATATAAGAAAAATAATTATATTTCTAATAGTGCCACCAGTGTAATCTAAGCATTACTGTGTGAGCTAGAAAGCCCTCAGGATTATGATGACAGAATCAAGATGTCAGAAGTTTTAAGTTTTGCTGGTTTTCATCCTTATAACAAAAACTGTGGTAAGGACAATGATTTATTTCCAACCAAATGTTTGCCAAAACCCTAACTCAGTATAATCTTGATTTTTGTCCATTGGTTATTCCTTTAAGTAAAAAATGATGCGCCATGAAAACTGTGACTAATTCAGCTTGCATCTCAAACAGTCATACAAGTACTTTTTTGAGACAACCACTGTAATGTGAAATTCATAAAAAGTACTTTATACCTACCTTCCATTTCATTTTCTTGACTATTGAAAACATGTATGCTTAAGGTTTTAGTATTGTTTTCAACCCAGTGATACACACCATGCCTCTGAGTTGATTATTGCTAAAATTCCAAGGGTTTTACCCACTGTTGCTTTTGTAATGTATTTGCAAATGTCAACATAATGAAAAAGGCAAGCAGTGTCTCATAATTCTTATAAAAATAGTTTTTTACTGATAGAATAGTTGACATCTGGGGACTCCCAGCTGTCGTATGCTTCCGTTATGGTTCAGATGGTAAAGAATCTGCCTGTAATGCAGGAGACCCACATTCAATCCCTGGGTCAGGAAGATCCCCTGGAGAAGGAAATGCCAACCCACTCCAGTATTCCTGCCTGGAGAATCCCATGAACAGAGGAGCCTGGCAGGCTACAGTCCATGGGGTCACAAAGAGTTGGACATGACTGAGTGACTAAGCACACACAAGTGTTCGTAGACCAGTTTGAGTACTGCTGCAATAAACAATAAAAATTAACCTTTTTTGTTACTATAGGAACATCTTCCAAAATCTACTTTGTTCCTTCATCACCTAAACTTTATTATATTAAAGTGAATAATGGGCCAAAAATCAGATGTATTTCTGTTGTTTGATTAGTACAAGGAAATGTACTGACATTATAATTGTTATGTATCTGACATATAGATCCTGGTACTATAAAGTACACTGATTCCTTTTAATAGACCAAGTCAGCACTACTATTGTCCTTTCATAGGTAAGCAAACTGAGACAGACAGATTAAGAATTTGCTTTTAACTTCAGTCTATGCTTTCTATATTTACTTTAAAAAATGATTGAAAAAAAGGATTCCTTAGTCTATTTTAATATTGAAGAAGTGTATCTCCTCAAACCAGCCAGAAATAAAAGTGCCCAGTTACTCCAGAATAAGTGCATCTTTTTTTCCCATTAGATTTTATATCACTATGAAATCAATGGAAAGATAAAGTTATCAAAAACTTTAGAAATTGCTACATTAATAATTGTGTTGTGGAGGAAGAGGCGATGAGAACTTAACTGTTTTGTTTGTTTGTTTTTGCTAATGTGCTATTTTTAACTGATGAATCACACATTGTTTTTAAAATTCTGGCAGTATACTTTATCAAAAAAAGACAGAGGTTGACTGCTTAATTTAATATCTTGCAATGATACATATCAGATTATTTTATAGTGGCATTGAATATAAAATAGCTAGCACTTTGTTAGAATAAAAACATTTAAAATAGCCTAACTAGAGAAAAATGCTTTAAATTATTGCATCATTTTCAAAAGAAAATAATGATATATTTCTCTTTGACACAAGGTTACCTGCATAAAGAAAGGGTTCATCTTACAATTATAGGAAATTTAGAATTACTGGAATATCTCTGGTGGCTCAGATATTAAAGTGTCTGCCTACAATGTGGGAGACCCAGGTTCGATCCCTGGGTTGGGAAAATCCCCTGAAGAAGGAAATGCCAACACACTCCAGTCTTCTTGCCTGGAAAATCCCATTGATGGAGGATCCTGGCAGGCTACAGTCCAAAGAGTCACAAAGAGTCGGACACGACTGAATGACTTCACTTTAAAATAAAATAGACTCCAAACTCATTCCTTATTGAAAAATTGAAAGATTATAACATAAAATCTGTCTCTTATACACATCTAGATGTGTATAAGAGACAGGTTCTATATGTATATAATTATTTCCTTTCCATTCTATTGATAGTATCACTAAATATGCTGAATTCTTTAGTATAGATTATAGTCCCACGTCACAGTTAGGAACTCTAGTTTATGGATAAAGAAGAGTAGAGATGTCAGCTTTTTCCCAGATCATGCAAAATTATTCTTAAAGTCAAATGGAATTATGTCTAGTTCCTTATAGTTCTATTTTCTGTTCTTTTGTATTATCAAATCTCCAGAATTTACTCAACAGTAGAGTCAATAAAATTACTGAACGGTATTTTAATGAAGGGGATTCTTTGTTCACTTGTTCTGTTACGTATATTAGATCATGAGGATAAATATTTTTCTAAAATATAGACATATGTAAATTATTTTTTAGAAAGTTATTAGCTATGTTTTCCAATAAATGTTTCTTCAATCCAAGATATTTTAATTGGCAGTAATTCAGTAAATATTTTTCAAGAGATGAACATAGACACTGAACAGAATGGCATATCAAATATATTACATCTCAACATTTTCTCAACAGTCACTTTTCCATACTATAAAATTAATATTTTGTTGAACTTGGATTCCACATATTTGTAAAATATTGTTAAAGTGCTATACATAATATGTATATCATAATTTAATATAAAATGGATTCTTAATAAGCATAGTTTGCAGTGATTTGGTTTTATAAAACTTTGTTAACTGTTTTTGATTGTTTTATCCACCAAAGTTTGTCTAAATCTTAAATAACCTGCTTATCGGTTTCCATTTTTTTCTGTCTCAAAAAATGACTTCAATTTTTGTCTTAAGTAGAAAGACCAAAGACTTCTCTATGAGAATGTACACAATACCCTCCAGGTCTTTACTACATGTTCTATCTCTGTCCCAGCGTCCCCTTTTGTGGAATGATCTTATTCCAGATGGTTCACAGACACAGTAGTTTGTCCATTTTTACCCCTGATCCAATTTATATCTCCTTGAGTCCTGACTCAATGGAGGTAAGTTTAAGTAGACTCCAGGAGGTAGTAAAGGACAGGGAAGTCTGGCTGCTCCAGTGCATGGGGTCGCAAAGAGTTGGACACAATTTAGATACTGAACAGCAACAAATAAGTACTTTGAAATGGTGAAGACATCATGCATAATCAGGAAGAAGGACTAATGAGATACATGTATTGCAATCATCAAGCAAATAAAAGTGAGACAAACTCACAAGCAATTTTTTTTAGGTTCTTTGCACTGATGACAAAATAAAGATAAGTCACTTTAAAACACCAGCTATTGTATTATCCCTTCTTGAATGAAAATGAAGCTAAGATATAATTTCATAAAATGTAACATGAGTTCTTCTCTCTCTTTTAATGATTGTCTCAACTATGAGGACTCAGCCTCTTTGATCTCTAACTCATTGCTCATCTTTGTGTACTGAAAAAAATATCAACTCATGGAGTGAGAACAAAATAAGACATCAAGGTTAGTTCATTGGAAGGTGTAGACATTAAATAATTCAAGATTATAAATGTAGAAAATAGCAAGTCATGTACATAGCAGCATCTAATTATGAGACACTTTAACACCCCATACACAATTAGTATTACTGAGTACTTGTGTGCAGTGAAGTTTAGGATGCTGCCATTTCTTGAATAGTCAGTGTTCCTATTGGCTCAAATATTTTCATAAATTATTTGTGTTTTCTTCTTATGCCATGTTTTTCAGAAATAGGTTTGTGCCCAAACTCAAGTATAATCATCTGTTAACAATGTGTATTTGATGCTTTTAAAAATAGCATTTCCCATACACACTCACAAAATTGCCTGACCTTCCTCCTCCACAGAATTAATCATGCCATCTGTGCTCACATTATATTTAATCATACTTCTGGTATAACATTTATCACATCACATTGTATTAGAATTAGTTTTATGTCTCTTTGTTTTTCCTATTAAACCATGTGCCCATGAGACTTGAGGTACCTCATTTGTTTCTGTGTCTCCACAAGCTCTAGCATCAGGTCTGGCACATAGTAGACATTCAGTAGGACAGCATCTGCGTATTTTTGGAAAACCAACCCAGTAAATGAATGGAGGTTTTTTGTTTTTCTTTTTTTTAACGAAAATCACCTGTCACATCTCACTCCTGAGTAGGAAACTTTGTTTAAAAATAACAAAGGATTGTGACTGTAAAGAATATTAGAAGATTAGCACAATTCAAGTTCTGATTCCAATTTAATGCACATATTGAAGCTGCACCTCTAGTATTTGTCCAGTATTATGTTCAAGGCAACCTTTAAGTAGATGAAAGTCAGAGAGTCAGTCCCTCACTCTTCTGGCTCTTAAGAATCTTGCTATGTCAACGCAATCTGGTTTTCTGATACCTGAAAATTCAAGTAGGGAATGACTGTAGAATGAGACCTTCTAATACCGATATATGGGTTGGATGAGAAGATAAAATTAGAAGTACCTTGTCACTGTAAATTGAGCATCAGTATTTTATTTAAAAATAACTTTCAAACTACATAGTAGCCTCGAAATTTAGTGACTGTTTTTTCCTAAATAAAATCATTTATTTTTATTGTCTTTCTAATTCCGATCTTGTGTTAGAAAAATTCTACATTTGCAATATAATAGATATTCATACTACAAGCACTTAGCTATGACTGTCATCAAAACAATTTCATGTTTGCTTATTGTTTTATATTATATTCCACCAGGGCATATAATTTTATTTTTAAGCATTGTTATATGTCCCTGTGGTTCTGAAAACTTGACTAAATCTTTCATGACAGGTTTCAAAAGGGAGACTGAAAATGTTTTTGGTGTTTCTCACAAATAAGAATCAATGACTATAACCTAGTAACATCTTTAATTCCATAATATTTTGCTCTCATTTGAAAGTAAATGTAAGACTCTTAATTGTTATGTATATATATTAGCTTTGAAGTAGAAGTGAAATCAGCATTTGTGTATATACACATCACATAGCTCACTGACACTACTCTGATTATTTTTACATAGGTTTTTTTTTTTTTTTTTGTCCTTTTATCACAAACTGGAACAATACTGGAAAGAAGTCAGCATGTAATTAGTCTGGATATATGAAAAACAGATTGTATTGTTTCACATGCTGTGAACTGTGAGCGAGCCACAGTGTTGTAAAAGATAGCAAGAATCAACAGCTTCCCCCCCTTAAAATCTCAGCATTCTTGACTTTTCACACATCACTGCTTAGGGAGCTGAAAAACACAGAGGTTCTTCTACTGATATGATGACTATTGACTGAAATGGCTGGATTGGTTAGCATTTATTGGCTTATGTCTTATCTCTCTAAAGATTCTTTCATTCTTGAAATCAATTTTGATCTTATTTGGAGCTTATGTGCTGAAGAAAAAAAAATGATGGGGGAGAAGGAAATGATGAATTTTTTTCTCATCAAATGGAAAGTTTAGAAGATCTAAAGACCTTTACAAGGAACCTATTGAATGATCTTTATGATTATAGGCAAGAATAACATTATGCAGTCATTTACATAATTCAAGTTGTCATAGAGGCATCACCATATAGCTTTGTTATATGCAGTCTTTGCCTTGTAGCATTTGTATTCTTATCTTAACATTTTCTCTATATGACTCTCTAGTAAAATTAAGCCAGTCATATTAAGCTTGAGAGATTTGGTGATCATGACCATTCCTATTTTAATTTCTTATACTAGTCTATTAAAACCAGATGTTTAATTAAGATGAATTTAATCAAGTTTTAAGCATAAAATGACTGTTCAGAAAATACATACACTGCATTTAATTGATTTTTAGGCATTCCCCCACCCCTCCCACATTTTAATGCCTTTAGAATAATGATGCTTCTTAAGATCCACCCTTGTGGTCAGTCAGGCAATAGTAATGGCATAGTTGTCCTTGCTTGTGTGTGGACAAACTTCATCTAAGCTATCCTTATTTTTGTCATTTCATTTGTATTATATGCATTGTTAAGAGTACAAGGGTGTAGTTTAGTTACCATTTAAAATGTTTTCAAATATTGAACTAACGATCTTAAATTCAACAGTATTCTGTTCACAGAAGACATGAAAAAAGAACAAAAGGTATAAATTTGATATTAGTGGAGTAATTAATGCACTTTTTTTTCAAAGCTGTAAGCAAGTACCTTATAGGCTAAGTGAATTCGTTCAGTCGTGTCCGACTCTTTGTGACCCCATGGACAGTAGCCAACCAGGCTCCTCCTTCCATGGGATTTTCCAGGCAAGAATACTGGAGTGGGTTGCCATTTCCTTCTCCAGGGGATCTTGCCGACCCAGGGATCGAACCCAGGTCTCCCGCATTGTAGGCAGACGCTTTATCATCTGATCCACCAGGGAAGTCTAAGAACCTTATAGGACATAACAAAAGAAGATACAATTGATTGAAGATGTGTTATTGTTTCTGAAATGTTTGTAACATAATTGTATGACATTTTCACACAAATCAAATGTAGGCAATAGACATTGGCAGATCTTTTGGACTAAATGAAAAAAAATTCAAATTTTATAGAGCTAATATTAACCATCACATATCAAATGTAACTATTTTAAGTCATTTTATAATAGCACATAGGGAGAATTTTTATCACTGGTAACGCATAAAGAAAGGGTTCATCTTACAATTATAGGAAATTTAGAATTACTGGAATATCTCTGGTGGCTCAGATATTAAAGTGTCTGCCTACAATGTGGGAGACCCAGGTTCGATCCCTGGGTTGGGAAAATCCCCTGAAGAAGGAAATGCCAACCCACTCCAGTCTTCTTGCCTGGAAAATCCCATTGATGGAGGATCCTGGCAGGCTACAGTCCAAAGAGTCACAAAGAGTCGGACACGACTGAATGACTTCACTTTAAAATAAAATAGACTCCAAACTCATTCCTTATTGAAAAATTGAAAGATTATAACATAAAATAATAATCTATCTTACATTATTATCAAAATCCTCAGTTGCCTTATCTTCCAAATATTTGGGGTGCTTTTTTTTGACTCAAGAAAAACATTTGTTATTCTTATTTTTTTATTTGTTCTGTAGATCTTTTGGATTTTTTTTCTTTTTCTTCCCCCCCTGTTGTAGTTGTCAGTTTTATTGGCACTAAGAAATCCAGTTAAGCTTTTGAGCTTTATTTTTTTTCCCCCTTGGTCACATTTTTTCATTGTTGTCATAAACCTCTGCCCCTGCATTGAGCTTTTGCAGTTCTGTGGAGTTTTCCTCTTTTTTTCCTTTTCTTTGGGGTGCTTTTTAATTTTTTAGTTTATATTGCATTTCTGTTTAAGCCTAGGGTAGCAATGTTATTCGTCACCTCTTCTTCGTGTTCTGGCCAGCAACCTCTCCAGATTTATCAAATTGTTTTCTAAGCTGTTATGATCTATTTAACTTTTTCTAATTGTTCTTCTAGTCAAAAATGTGAAGTAGAAAAAGACGAAGAAAATGATAAGCCAGAAAACATATTTTTAAGAAAAATCAAATTGAGTATTCACTTCTATATCAGGAGTAGATTTGGCTACAAGTGATAGAAAGCACTAAATGACAGTTGTTAAAACAAGATAGCAACTGATTTCTATTACACATTAATTTCCAAAGGTAAATGGTTCACTGTGAGCATGGTGTTACTGAGTGTCACGGAACCAGGCTCTTCACACGTTGTTAGAGTTTACATCTTCTTTATCCCCAAAGAGACCTCATGGCCTACCGTCTCTCCAGTACCAATATCACAGTATTGTTCTAATCATTGGGAAAGAGGAAAGGAAAAGAAATATCCATACATTCTCCCATTTTGCCAGATCGATTGTTCTTTACATTTCCTCTACCTCCAATCTTTAGGACAGAAGTATGTATACCCCTGGCAATGCAGAAGGCTGAAAAATGTGACCTTTATTATGGGCAGTCGACTCAAAAGCAGAGGTGGTTTTTCAGCCCAAGAAGCTGAGAACTGGTGGGGAAAGTTTCTGGCTCATTTCCCTAACAATCATAGGAGATCTTTGAACAATCAAGAAAGCAATGACGCATTATGGTCACTGAGAGAAATTTTTGTCTTATTTTGCTTAAAATGTTTGAGATAAATATTAATTTCCCATTGAAAGTGAAAGTCACTCAGTCGTATCTGACTCTTTGCAACGCCATGGACCGTAGTCTGCCAGGCTCCTCTGTCCATGGAATTCTCCAGGCAAGGATACTGGAGTGGGTAGCCATTCTCTTCTCCAGGGGATCTTCTTGACCCAGGATCAAACTGTGGTCTCCTGCATTGAAGGCAGATTCTTAACTGTCTGAGCCACCAGGGAAGCTCCAGTTTGCCATTAGGGCTTAGTTTTTCCTGAAATGTCTTAATGTTCATTTCATTTAATAATGTTTATTAGTTATGAAGTCTGTGCTTGTTACTCAGGCACTTTTTTGAACAGTTCTGTGATTACTATTCAAATTGAATATCGTACGAATGGTCCTGATGAAACTGTGCAGTGCAGTGGTCCTAACACTTTACCAAAAAATGTAAATATAAATACTGAACTGAATTTTAACTAGTTTCATCAAAATCTGCTTTTGATATGAATAATCTAAATTGGCTCAATCTGTAGCTTTGGAAAAGCCTTATTTTGTCTTTTAGATCATAGACTCTTACCAAGTGTAGGGGTGTCTTTTTCTGCTTTTAAGCAAAATATCTTAATTATTCCTTTGTTGTGATCTTTTATTCTTAGATCTATAAGTTGGGCATATAAATACTTTTCCCTGTTGGAATATCACGTAGAAGATATTTTTTCCTATAGATCAAAGTAGAGAAAGTTTCAGCATTTAAAAGCTTATGTTGCCAAATGTTGGACCATGTGCTGACATTGTGCTCCTGGGTTAAGTGGCAGGTTTATAGCCATATATATTTAGCCAGTTTATGAGCAATTGTTTTTAAAAAGATCATTTTAAAATATTTAATCACAGTCTACAAGAATCCACTTCTTTTGTCAAAGATACTGTAAAGTATCTAAAGTAAAATATAGTGTTTTGAAATCTAAAAGTAAAGTGATTAAAATAGAACTTCTGTTGATTAAGGTTTTATTTTCAATCATGCCATTTGCAAAATAAGATGGAATAAATTAAGGTGTTTTATGTAATTTTTTGCTTTTGCTTTTTTAATACTGAAAAATAAGATTTTCTAATCTTTGACTAGCATTTTTAGTACTGTAATCACTAAAATTAATTTGAACACTTATTCCCCTGTCTCACCACCATATTTTGAAAGCAAGAGCAATAAAACATTGACTGTTGGTAGAACAAAAAGGACTTATATTACATAGCCTTTTGCACTTTCCTCAATTTCTGTGACTGAGGTAATATCTCTAAATTTTTCAGATAATTTTAACTACATAATCTAAGGAAATCTTATAATATTTTACTGATATAGACATTTGAAGCTAAGTTCTTTGTTTAATTGTCCTGAAATACATGTTGTCTAAAATCTACTTGCCACTATTATATGGAACACAGGGAAAGAAGACAAGGATATTAAAATTTTAATTTTATTCTAAATTATTAAAATGACTTCTTGTGAGACTAAGTCTTATTATCTCAATTTGCCAGAAATTCTTTTATTATAGTTATACTTATGTCATTTTCTCTCCTTCAGTGATTATTTTTATATGTACAAAATTGCAGTTTCTCCATAATTTTCACAAAGAAATAGTATCTCAGCATGTATTGCTGCTGCTAAGTCGCTTCAGTCGTGTCCGACTCTGTGCGACCCCATAGACAGGAGCCCAACAGGCTCCCCTGTCCCTGGGATTCTCCAGGCAAGAACACTGGAGTGGGTTGCCATTTCCTTCTCCATTGTGTGAAAGCGAAAAGTGAAAGTGAAGTCGCTCAGTCGCATCCGACTTCTAGCGACCCCATGGACTGCAGCCTACCAGGCTCCTCCATCCATGGGATTTTCTAGGCAAGAGTACTGGAGTGGGGTGCCATTGCCTTCTCCGCAGCATGTATTAGGCAAAAATAAATAAATGTTAAAATGGAGTTCAAACTTGAAACAAATAGAGCATTATTAAGAATTTCCTGTCGTACTCTTGTGCTTAGTTGCTCAGTCTTGTCCAACTCTTTGCAACCCCATGGGACTGTAGGCCGCCAGGTTCCTCTGTCCATGGGGATTTTCCAGGCAAGAACACTGGAGTGGGTTGCCATGCCCTTCTCCAGGGGATCTTCCCAACCCAGGGACTGAACTCAGGTCTCCCACATTGCAGACAGTTTCTTTACCAACTGAGCCACCAGGGAAGCCTTAACCTTTTCCAAATACTTTCTTCATTGGCATAACATCATTTTTTAAAATTGTAAATTTTTAGTGCTCTTCCCTGGTGGTTCAGATGGTAAAGGAAAGAGGCAGGGAGCTGGTGAACCAGAGTGAGGAAGAAGACATAGATTTCCTGAAAGCTAATATTAGAAATATCTTTGGGTTATGCCTGTGTAACTGCTCTGTTTTCCTTCAACTTGAATCACCACCATCACAACAACAGAGAGAAAAATTACCCTTGGTTTTGATTTTTAAGACACAATATATACCAGCTTAGAATTATTGCCCATATTAAGATATGCATTGTTTCTCAGTCTATAGATGAAAGACTCCAGTCATGGCTAATTCTTTTTGTATTTCTAGGAATTTCATATTGAATATGATCCCTGGATATCATGATGCATTTCCACCACCCCCCCAAAAAGGGCACTGTCTATATCTTATAGGGCTTTTCAGAAATATACCATAAAATACTTGAGTTCTTTTCATGCTTTTATAAAAACTACCTCATTTTTCTCTCCAAGTTTTAAATTTTATGAGTTTTTTTTTTGGGGGGGGGTGTGGGGAGGTGGTCAGGTTGCTAGTTTAAAAATGAACAAATTACATTGCATAACACAAATTTTTATTACATCCTAGAAGAATAATTTTAATTAAAATTAGCATAGGTGTTTAAAAGAATTTATGCTTGGCAACTAAAAATGTAGAAGCAGTTTAAATTTACCACACCCTAGGAAAATAATTTATCTGAACTGTGTACTGGAAATTAGGAATTGGTAAAATTTGCAGTTATTAGGAAATGTTGAATAAGCACCAGGAACAGTAACTCTTCACCCTCAAAGTGATATACTCATTTTTCTAAAGTACTTTGGTGATGGTTGTGTGGTATGTCATGATTATGAGCCTCCTTCAATAAAGCTATTATTGACTACACTAAAGACTTTGTGTGGATCACAAAAAAATGTGGAAAATTCTTTAAGAGATGGGAATACCAGACCACCTTACCAGTATCCTGAGAAATCTGTATACAGGACAAGAAGCAACGGTTAGAATCAGCCATAAAATAATGAACTGGTTCAAAATTAGGAAAGGAGTATATCAAATAAGTATACTATCTGCTTCTTTAACTACTATGCAGAGAGCATCATGTGAAATGCCAGGCTGAATGACTCACAAGCTGGAATCAAGATTTCTGGGAGAAATATCAACAACCTCAGATATGCAGTTGATATCACTCTGATGGCTGAAAGTTGTGAGGAGCTAAAAAGCCTCTTGATGAAGGTTACAGAGAAGAGTGAAAAAGCTAGCTTAAAATTCAGAGTTCAAAAAATGAACATCATGGCATCCGGTCCCATCATTTCATGGCAAATATATGAGGAAAAAATGGAAACAGTGACAGATTTTACTTTCTTGGGCTCCAGAATCACTGTGGAAGGTGACTGTAGCCATGAAATTAAAATACACTTGCTCCTTGGAAGAAAAACTATGACAAACCTAGACAAAATATTAAAAAGCAGAGACATCACTTTGTCGATAAAGGCCCATATAGTCAAAGCTATGGTTTTTCCAGAAGTGATAATTAAGAGTCTAACCATTAAAAAAAAATAAACAAAAAAAAAAAAACTAAGTGCCAAAGAGTTGAGGCTTTCTAATTGTGGTGCTGGGGAAGAATCTTGAGTCCCTTGGAGAGTAAGGAGATCAAACCACAAACTCGACTCTGAAGATTTATTGTAATGATCAGTGATAAAGCTCCAGCTCCAGTATTTTGTCCACTGATGCAAAGAACTGACTCTGATGCTGGGAAAGGAGAAGGTAGAAGACCACCAGTGAAGACCCTGATGATAGGAGAGATTTAAGGCAGGAGGAGAAAGGACAACAGAGGATGAGGTGGTTGGATGGCATCACTGACTCAATGGACGTGAGTTTGAGCAAACTCCTGGAGGTAGTGAAGGACAGTGAAGCCTGGAATTCTCCAGTTCATGGGATCTCAGAGTCGGACATGACTTAGTGATTGAACAACCTATTACAGTGGGTGAATATGGGTATTGAATAAAGTGCTATGTGATTATCCTTGATGAATCTCTGTGCCTCATTGTCATGATGAGACTGTGATATAATTGACAGAAGGGTGCCAACAGATATATGCATGAGAGAGGAGTCCTTTTATTAAGATAGAATGTACTGTGCATGCACAGTGTGTCTGTGGATCTCATGCCATGCAACAGATTATGTAGCAGCCATTGTCCTTGTTTGGGCCCCATATGCGTGGCCTTTCATTGAGGCCAATGAAGCATCTGTTAAACATGAAGATCAAATTAGAAACTTTGAGAACCTCTTTTTTTGCCATTCACATGACACATAGTTACAAAACCAGGATCTTCAGAAAAACAGGGATAAACAAAGAAAAATTCAAAAATGCCCTGTGTGAAAGGCACAGTGAGCTTCCCCCAAATCCTGACCAGAACTTCACGTTTATCAGAAGCTTTTATGATACCAGTAGCCTCCTTTGTGCTGAAGAAGACTGTCTTTACTGTGAGGTTGTGGAACATGGTTGATTTCCCTGTTTACTCTTCCCTTGGGAAGTCAAATGTATATGATGTGCCTGGTTGCAGACTAGTTCAAAGTCATATAGTTGTGTTTCATGTTTTTGAGAGAACCAGCTTGCAAATCTTGGCAACTTCTCAGAACATGTTCCCTCTGAACTTTGACTCTAACAGGAAATACTTCCTGATAAAAATTTCACTTCTCTGGATTCTCAGAGTTAGATATCACATATTTAATTAGAACAGCATGCTACCACTAAAATAAAAAGTTCTCATTAGTTTCATCCTGTGGTTTAGTACTTTTTATGAAACAAGCTAACGGAAACATCAGCCCTCTTCCCTTTATCATTCTGATGTATATATTTACAAAGGAGAGCAAGACTTGTAGCTCTATAACATTTATCTTCTTCTAGGAAAGAAATGGGCCCCTGTTTTCATACATATGGATAAATTATGAGAGAGATAAACATTTGGACAAATATTAATGCCACTTATTATGTTCAAATAGTTTCTGCTGTAATTTTGGGATGGATTGCATTTCCTGGTGATTTTAATGGATTTTCCAGTTTTATACTCTTTTCAAATATTTATAAGAATATTAAAAAGTTTACTTTATATATTATTTTTATGTTGTATAGGGATTTTATTAATTGAATTAAAGTAATGAAACACTACCCTAGACCAATAGCATCCATACATTTTGTATCTTCCCTAGATTTTATATTCCCTGAGAATGACTTTACATTATGATGGTAAACTCTGGGAGGTGATATATAGGGCTAAGTCCCAAAGAGTTAAAATGCTGTATTGCAGATGTTTTTAGGGTTATAATTTGACCTGGGGTACATCCGTATGTTATTAAAAATGAACTTTTTAACAAAGTGTACCTATAATCTTCTATAACAAAGAATACAGTATCATCTAGAAATAAAGGAGTATAACATGAAAAAAATCATGTCCCTGATACTAAATTAGAAAGATAATTAAATTATAATTCTGGCCTTAAAATGTATTTTTATTTTGTAAGGATTTTATGTGTGCAGTTCTTTCCTGCCCAATAATTTCAGCAATATGGGTGCTTAGAAGAAATACCAGAATAATGTAGTTCCTGTATATTTCATTTTGAGTCACAAGGACACCAACACTAAAGTGATATTAAGAAGTGTGTGCCTGTTTGATACTTGCTGTTACATTATGCTGGATTGATTATCAGATTTTTTTATATACTGAACTTTCTTGATTATTCTGTATGAAATAATCTATATTGCAAAGATAGACAAAATTCCTATTTTTTAAAATTATAATTCATCCTAATATAAGATTACCTTGGTGACACAGACAAACCAAAAGCTCTACATATTCAATTGCCTGAAAAATCAGACAAGAATGTCTGAATGTCTGAATGTCTTTTGTCTGATGGAGGTGTTTGCTTCTTTTATTTTAGGCACAAAAAGTTTACGTGTTTACTTAGTGAATGATCCCATCACTTACTTGTTCTGTAATATAACTTTAGAAAAGTATTTGTCTCTCTTCACAGAGGTCAGAAACCATAACCTAGAATTTGATGTTCTTTTACATGAAAAATGTGTTAAATATTGCTGATGTACTGAATAGAAATAATAAACAAGAGAGACAAAATCATCAGTAACTTTATACATGGCAATAAATATCAGGAATTTAAACTGAGTGGGGAACTATCCTAGCATTCAATGCTAGAATACCCAGGCATTTATGAAAAAAAAAAATTCTAGGTTTGATAAATCCTATAATTCCCAGGTGGCACTGGTGTAAAGACCTTGCCTGCCAATTCAGAAGATGTGAGAGATGTGAGTTCTATCCATGGATTGGGAAGATCCCCTGGAGGAAGAAATGGCAACATACTACAATATTCTTGCCTGGATAATCCATGGACAGAGGAGCCTGGTGGGCTACAGTCCATGGGGTCGCAACAACTTGGACTGAAATGACTTAGAACACACAGGCATAATTCATAAACTGTAACCTGGGAAGTCAAAGTAATAGCTAAAAGGAAAGAACCCACCATTCTAATTTGGCATTACCTAATTTGATTTAATAGTGGTAATGCATAGAATATTTGAAACTTAATTAGTATTTTAGTTGCATAAGTGAAATATTATTCTTCTTACTGAATCATTGCTAAGCATATGTCTCATAAAGACATGCATATGCCCTCCTAGACTGTAATTTACATTTTTAATATTTATAATTTGCAATTAACACTATCATTTGCTTTTTATTTAGGAAAGTATACTGAATCAGCACTCTTAAAATTTTAAGAAAAAAAATCCATATTTTGTAATGTTCTTCCTAGAGTATATTATACTGTGATGTATTTTAGTGTCTGCCAAAACTGCTCTCTTTTAAAGCAGAAGATAAATTGTTCTTTATCTCTGAGCAGTGCCTTTTCACCATAGCCAGTGGGATTCAATACCACTGATTCTTTTTACAATCTTGGTTTAGAAAATTAAAGAAACTCAAGTAGCACTGCTGCAATCCATTCATGGCTAATACATCTTGTCTCGCATGACTGAGGACAAGTGCCCTCCAGATTAAATTTTGCTGCTCAGCACCCTGCATTTTCATAAAATATAGTCCTTACATAGCTCCATGAATATCCCAAGCATGTGGTTTAATTTAAACTAACATGCTTGAGTCACCCATTTAAATAAAATGTTTGTAATGTTCCAAAACTATTTTATAAATGAATCTTCTCAAAACACAGTAAGCAAACACTATAATTTCAAATGAGATAAAACAATAACTATATTCAGTAATAAACAGGAAGATCTCCAGGGAGGATTACCTGAGTTACTGAAGGGAGTAGGTGTTTCTTTCTGAATGTTGATCTGTGGAAGGGGAAAGTGGTACAGCCAGCTAATGCTGCAAGTCATTTTAAGTGCTGGACCAACACACCCTGCTTTCTTATCCTCTGTGGCTATGCAACAGAGATATAGTTGAGATGAATGGCCTAAAAAAGTTATCCTTTCCTGCAAGGCTCTATCTAGGTTGTACGCTGCCCCATTTTCAATTACAGTTTAAAGCTAGGCTTTGATATGTACTTTGATAAAGTATATTCATAAATTGATCATACATATGTGATTTCCATAAGAATAAATAAGAGAAAAAGGAATTCAAGGATCTGTAAAGAAAAAAAGTTCCCACTAGGGAGTTACTTATTGTGATTTTACATATGCCAAATGGATATTTTTTATTATGAAATATACATCCTGAAGTCTAAGCATGCACGTTAGATTTTTGTGTGTTTATTAAAACAAAGCAGTCGAAGTAAACTTTGATACTGTAACTTTCTCTTCTGTGTGTATGTGTTTCTGGTTTTAATGTAATCGGTCAGATAATGCCTCACAATTGTGAACATTAACTTCACTTTAGAAATTATTCATGAAAATTTTGACCACATAAGAATGATGACAGGATCAATATGAACCAACATTTTAAGGAGAGAAGATCGGTTCACACTGTAATGATCTGTGTGTACATATTTACTAATGTTCTATAAATCTTTTGGAGGGATAGATTATTAGGAGAATATTATGCATATTGGACCTTGTATGAGTATTGGAAATTTTAAGGGAATCACATCAAATGATCTGTTTGTATAGTTACTGAGTCATCATATACACTTTTAATTCATTTATTGTTTGCTTTTAACTGCTATCCAGAACTGGCAATAAATCATTCAAAAATTAAATGCCAATTCTGATCTGACTTGACTATTGTTTAATAAAATAAAAAATAATCATTTAATTCTATTTAGAATATTAGAAGTATAAAGCTCAGGAAATTATACATCCATATTTAATATCACTATGAAGCAGAAGAGTGATAACTAAATATAATAGGGAAACAACTATTCCTTTAGATTTTCATGAATCATGCAAATAATGTAGTTTGGAAACATCCTATGAGAAGTAATAATAACATATAGGACTCAGAAGCTTGCCGACTCTATCTCAGATATTCAGGAGAAATAGACATCATTGACTCTAAAAGGAAAGTCACTAAAAACTCATTTTTAGAAGTACAGGTACTAAAAGAAAGAATATTATTCATTTGCTTCCAATTAACAAACTGTTGCCAAGAATTAAACAATGTCAATTCCATAGGGGGAGTTACCTTCAGGCAGCTAGCTTATTAAATATAGAGCATGTGAAGATTTAAAAAGAGATGTGACATTGGTGGTCACATTGAAAGAGAAAGTTATGCCTGTAGTTATTGAGAAAAACTCCAAGCTTCTTGATCTCTATAAGTTCATAATTTACTGATAAAACTGAACCTTTTGAATGGTTCATCTTTCTGAAATAGTTTAGCTTTGAAACTTAATTATGCCATTTTCAAGCAAAGCTAGAGAATGGCATAGGGTAGCTAGTATGAGTCCCTTCATATTCATCTCATGAGAGTACAGTGATTAGCATGTAACATCACTTTAACATTTTTTTGGTTTAAGGAACCAAAACTGTCCTAAGGCTTAGAATGATTTAAATATGCTGGATAGCATTAAACTCTCCCTTATGCATTGACTAAATTGACCAGAGTGGAGAGGTCAGAAGGAAAACTGCATGAAGCATATATGTAATTAACAAAGTCTATCATGGTAATTATGACTTTTTACAACAGCAAGTTATGCCTGGATTTGAATAGAGATTCTACCACCACTTAATTTCTTAAAGTCTCAGGTACCTATTCAAAATAGGAGTTTGAAAAGTACCTACCCCAGCAGGATTTGGGTGAAGATTAAATAAGATCATGAATGTGCAAAGCTCTTATCACTCTACCTGGCCTGTGGTTCAAATGTTTGTTGCTATTATTATTAGTCCTTTAAAATATATTAACTTCAATTAGGTGTTACATGGCATGTTTATAAAAATGATGTTTGTAATTCTTTTGTCTTGGACATTTAATAAAGAATTAAAAAGTAGAAGAAACTCAAAATGTTATAGTCTAAATTCAAGAAAATACTAAATTCAAGACTAGGTTGTATTATCACTTGTGAGCTATTTTGTGTAGCATTCGAGTAATTCATAAGGCCAACTCTTTAGTATAATTGATCAAATCAAATGTTTCAAATTAAGTTTCAACAAATATGCTTCAGCAAATTGAATACTTGACATGTTTTGAATACTATGTTAAGACTTCACCCATATTATTTCAATAACTGTTTTCTAGAAAAAAAAATGTTTAATACAAATTAAACATAAATAAATGTCCATCGGGTGATCAACAATGGTAGAACTTGCTAATAAACTTTTGTAAGTTAAGAAATTTTGTTATTAAAGGCTGAGTTCTGGAGAACTCTCAACTGGTAAATTGTGATGGATAAGGATAAACCCAAAACAAAGAAAGCCCTGCCTGGCTAAAAAGAAAGACACTGGGAACCAGAACACCACCTTTCTAGTAAAAGGAGAAAATGTATTTTTGACATTGAAATTGGTCACCAAAATGACAACTTCCTGAGTCCAGAGCATTGGACCACAACAATGATTTCTTTTGACTCAGCAAAAGAAGATAAATTTGACCTAGATTTTTATATTTCCTGTTGAAGAAGAAAATTGGCAAGCATTTTACCTGCAAGAAAGAAATAACAGCAATAAAACCCAATATGGATATCATTCTTCTCTAGTGGCCAGTGAAGATCTCATAAAGGACAAGACTGATGACAGTCTTGCAGAACATTTATTTTACATTTTCAGCGTTTTTCTAAATGTATTATCTCATTGAGTTCTCAAAGAAACCTATGAGGTTTTATCATTTCTATTTTAAAGATGAGGAAGTAGATTTTTAAGATAGAATTGAGTACAATTCTAAGAGTAATGCATTGAGAGTTTGGAAGTTTCAGATTAAGACCATATTTTAACATTAATTAGATTTTTGAATGTCTTGAATTTATATAAATGAAGTGGAACAGCCTTAGCAAAACCTTAAAATACATCATAATAACATGTCAGCTTGTCAGTTCTGCATCTAATAAATGGCTGAACTGAGATTTTAGCACTGGAGGAGTCATCTGGCCCAGTCCCATTTTTTCCTATTACTGCCTCTCTGGAATGGTTTAGGATATACATTACCTTAGTCAGGAAAGAATGTGATGTCCAAGATGAACTGTCCTTAATGATACAAACTGTCTACCAGAGATCAGTGGAGAAATAGCTCCAGAAAGAATGAAGAGACAGAGCCAAAGCAAAAACAACACCCATTTGTGGATGTGACTGGTGATGAAAGTAAAGTCTGATGCTGTTAAGAGCAATACTGCATAGAAACCAGGAATGTTAGATCCATGAATCAAGGCAAATTGGAAGTGGTCAAACAGATGGCAAGAGTGAACATCGACATTTTAGGAATCAGCAAACTAAAATGGACTAGAATGGGTGAATTTAACTAAAATGACCATTACATGTCCTACTGTGGGCAAGAATCCCTTAGAAGAAATGGCATAGTCATTATAGCCAACAGGAGTCCAAAATGAAGTACTTGGATGGAATCTCAAAAAACGACAGAATGATCTCTGTTTGTTTCCAAGGCAAACCATTCAGTATCACAGTAATCCAAGTCTATGTCCCTACCAGTAATGCTGAAGAAGCTGAAGTTGAAAGGTTCTATGAAGACCCACAATAACTTCTAGAACTTGCTCTCAAAAAAAGATATCCTTTTCATTATTAGCAGACAGGAATGCAAAAATAGGAAGTCAAGAAATACCTGTAATAACAGGCAAATTTCACCTTGGAGTACAGAATGAAGCAGAGCAAAGGCTAATAGAGTTTTGCCAAAAGAACACACTGGCCATAGCAAACACCCTCTTCCAACAACACAAGTGAAGAATCTACACATGGACATCACCAGATGGTCAACACCAAAATCAGATTGATTATATTCTTTGCAGCCAAAGATGGAGAAGCTCTATACAGTCAACAAAAACAAGACCAGAAGCTGACTGTGGCTCAGATCATGAACTCCTTATTGCCAAATTCAGACTTAAATTGAAGAAAGTAGGGAAAACCACTAGACACTTCAGGTATGACCTAAATCAAATCCCTTATGATTATACTGTGGAAGTGAGAAATAGATTCAAGGGATTAGATTTGATTTTCAAAGTGGCTGAAGAACTATGGACAGAGGTTCATGACATTGTACATAAGGCAGTGATTGAGACAACCCACAAGAAAAAGAAATGCAAAAAGGCAAAATGTCTGTCTGAGGAGGCCTTACGGATAGCTGTGAAAAGAAGAGAAGCAAAGGAGAAAAGGAAAGTTATACCCATTCAAATGCAGAGTTACAAAGAATAGCAATGAGAGATTAGAAAGCCTTCCTCAGTGTTCAGTGCAAAGAAATAGGGGAAAACAATTGAATGAGAAAGACTAGAGATCTCTTCATGAAAATTAGAGATACTAAGGGAATATTTCTTGCAAAGATGGGCTCTATAAAAGACAGAAATGGACCTAACAGAAGCAGAAGATATAAAGCAAGAGGTGGCAAGAATACACAGAAGAACAATGCAAAAAAGATCTTCATGACCCAGATAACCATGATAGTGTGATCACTCACCTAGAGCCAGACATCCTGAATGTGAAGTCAAGTGGGCCTCAGGAGGCATAACTGCGAACAAAGCTAGTGGAGGTGATGGAAATCCAATTGAGCTATTTCAAATCCTAAAAGATGATGCTATGAAAGTGCTGCACTCAATATGCTAGCAAATTTGGGGAACTCAACAGTGGCTATAGGACTGGAAAAGGTCAATATTCATTCCAGTCCCAAAGAATGCTTGAACTACTGCACAATTGCATTCATCTCACATGCTAGCAAGTAATGCTCAAAATTATCCAAGCCAGGCTTCAATAGTACTTCAGCAGGGAACTGTGAACTTCCAGATGTTCAAGCTGGATTCAGAAAAAGCAGTGGAACCAGAGATCAAATTGCCAACATCTGTTGGATCATTTAAAAAGCAAGAGAGTTCCAGAAAGACTTCTACTTCTGCTTTATTGACTATGCCAAAATCTTTGACTGTGTGGATCACATCAAACTGTGGGAAATACTTGAAGAGATGGGAATAGCAGACCACCAGACCTGCCTCCTGAGAAATCTATATGCAGGTCAAGAAGCAACAGTTAGAACTGGACATGGAACAGACTGGTTCCAAATTGGGAAAGGAGTACATCAAGGCTGTTTATTGTCACCCTGCTTATTTAACTTATATGCAGAGTACATCATGAGAAATGCTGGGCTGGATGAAGCACAAGGTGGAATCAAGATTGCCAGGAGAAATATCAATAACATCAGATATGCAGATGACACCACTCTTACAGCAGAAAGCGAAGAGGAACTAAAGACCCACATGATGAAAGTGAAAGAAGAGAGTGAAAATGCTGGCTTAAAACTCAGCATTCAGAAAACTAAGATCATGGCATCTGGTTCTATCACTTCATCGGAGATAGATGAGGAAACAGTGAGAGACTATTTTTTGGGGCTCCAAGATCACTGCAAGATGGTGACTACAGCAATGAAAGTAAAAGACACTTGCTCCTTGGAAGAAAAGTTATGACCAACCTAGACAGCATATTAAAAAGCAGAGACATCACTTTGCCAACTAAAGTCCATCTAGTCAAAGCTATTGTTTTTCTGGTAGTCACGTATGGATGTGAGAATTGGACTATAAAGAAAGTTTAGTGCCAAAGAATTGATGCTTTTGAACTGTGGTGTTGGAAAAGACTCTTGAGAGTTCCATGGCCTGCAAGGAGATCCAACCAGCCTATCCTAAAGGAAATCAGTCCTGAATATTTATTGGAAGGACTGATGCTGAAGCTGAATCTCTAATACTTTGACCACCTGATGCACAGAACTGACACACTGGAAAAGACCCTGATGCTGGGAAAGATTTAAGACAGGAGTAGAAGGGGACAATGGAGGATGAGATGGTTGGATGGCATCGCGGACTCAATGCACATGAGTTTGAGTAAACTCCGGAAGCTGTTGATGGACAGGAAGGCCTGGCATGCTGCTGTCCATGGGGTCGCGGAATCAGACATTACTAAGCAACTGAACTGAACTGTCCAAAAAAAGCTACATAAATTGAGTAGGGAAAACAAAATAAGAGGAAAATAGCAATGGGTATTCATGTATCACATACTTTCTTTTGAAGCAACTAACAAATTTCTATGAGTAGAGAGAAACGTGATAGAACTTGATTTTAGTTATTTTTTTGAAAATCATGTAGGAAGATGGCAAAATAGCAAGTTAATTTTAGTTACATTGGGGCAACTCAAATGCAGCAGAGTGATCTAAACTTTTGTTAGATGAGGTCTTCCAAGTTAGATGTGAAAAGAGCAATTTCTATCAGATGTTGCTTCACTGAATGGAGATAGGTGTACTGTTCTGTCTCCTAAGATACATTTCTGGCTTGATAAGTTATAGAATGAGTAAAAATTGATCACTTCTGATGATCTTGAAGTTTGCCAATACTGTTTAGCAAATTCAGTAAATTTTTAAATCTAAAGCCTCATTATATAATCTTTTATACTTCTCAGATCAAATGAAAATATACAATGCCAACATAGAGCAATTATTTTTTGCCTGTTTGGGGGATTGTAGTTCATTTGTGTATAGCCTTTAAGTTAGCTAGTGACTGGAAGATTTTATGAATCATCTCTTTTTCTTTGGATGGAGGAGGATTTATCATAAATATGGGTCTTCCCCAAGTCTGTGTTTATTATAAAGCTGGGTAATATATAAAGAAACTTCCAAATAATAGTTTAAGAGTAATTCCCACCAGATACTGCATTTCATTTCAGGGTTTGACCTAATAAAATATCAGGTTAGATTTTAATTTTTTTTTTTTCCTCTAGTTTCCCCTCATGTTGGTAACCTCATTTAGGAAATATCCTGGTGATGTTGGAAAGCCCTGTTTAATGCATGGAAACATCTCGGTGAATATCATTTCCATTTGTGCATTTTTTCTCCTGCTTTTCCCTCAGCCTTTCTACAGCTCTCCTGGAAAATGGCAGCTCTTCATTTCAGTTCAGTTCAGTCGCTCAGTCGTGTCCGACTCTTTGTGACCCCATGAATCGCAGCACGCCAGGCCACCCTGTTCATCACCGTCTCCCGGAGTTCACTCAGACTCGTGTCCCTCGAGTCAGTGATGCCATCCAGCCATCTCATCCTCGGTCTTCCCCTTCTCCTCCTGCCCCCAATCCCTCCCAGCATCAGAGTCTTTTCCAATGAGTCAACTCTTCACATGAGGTGGCCAAAGTACTGGAGTTTCAGCTTTAGCATCATTCCTTCCAAAGAAATCCCAGGGTTGATCTCCTTCAGAATGGACTGGTTGGATCTTCTTGCAGTCCAAGGGACTCTCAAGAGTCTTCTCCAACACCACAGTTCAAAAGCATAAATTCTCAGACCCTGAACAAGTACTTGTGGATTTCAGGAAGTCAGTCGCAAAAGATATATCCATATCTGAATGATTACTTTGGAGAGTTCGGCTCTTGGACTGTACCATATTTTGTTGAACTATCATACAGTCTTCCTTGTGCTTATAGTTCTTTAACATAAAGGGAAATATAACTGCAGAAGTGCATAATTTCACCTCTCTTTTCCTTTAATAACTGGATAGTTTTGTCTAATAAATGGCATAATAGTAATATTAGTAATAATTAAGAGCATGAAGATTAACAGAGAAGGGAGGCAAAAAAAAAAAAAGAAGAATTAAAAGCATACCATGTGCCAGGCACCATTGTAATTGCTTTGTCCTCAATTGTCTTTAATCCTTACAACATTTAAAACTAGTGTTGTTATCCTCACTTTAAAAATAAGGTATTTGGGGTTTGGAAAGGTTAAATGACATGCCAAAGACAAATTAAGCTAGCTTTTTTTGAGAATATCCTGTATGTTATCACTGAGTTAAGCCCTTTTTCATGTGTCATCTCATTTAATTCTCAGAATGACCCTGAAGTAAGCATTGTTTTTATCCACTTGTGCAGGTGAAGCAACTACGGAGAAGTTAAATAATTGCCTAAATTGACAAACTAGGTGGAATTGGTTAGCAGTGATTCAGAGCTTAGTTATTAGTATAAGGGCTTCCCAGGTGGCTCAGTGGTAAAGAATCCACCTGCCAGTGCAGGAGATGTGGGTTTGATCCCTGGGTCAGGAAAATCCTCTGGAGGAGGAAATGACAACCCACTCCAATATTCTTGCCTGGGAAATCCCATGGACAGGGGATCTTGGTGGGCAACAATCCATGGGGTCACAAAAGAATCGAACACCTCTTAGTGACCAAATAACAACAAACTGGTATAAGGACCAGGTTGTTCAAAAAGATCAATCAGACATTGAGGATACTTGCTGGAATTTGCTTGATACAAGTTTATAAAATGATGATATTATTAATATGAGTTAATTTTGTGTAACTAATGTGGATTTTGCTATGCTTAAATCACATTAAGAGAAAATCAAAACTCAGCCGGGAAAGCCAGTGGCTGCTGTTCCAAGCCTGTTATCTAGTGTCTCTAACGTTCTTTCCATCTTTTTTCTTTTGTCATCTTTAGCGCACGGCATGAAGCTCACTAACTCTAGTTATTCAGGACCTAACCATTATTCTTTCTCTCACAAGTCATTTCCTTTACAAAGCTTTAATTTGTCATGCACTGTCTTTGAGTACACCAAATTTATCCTTTCTTGAGCTCTTTTTTCCTAACTTTTTCCTCACTTCTCTTGCACATCGTCTCTTTGCTACCTCCTTCACTAAATATCTTTCTTTTGACTTCTTGCAGTCATCCTCTGTGTCCTGCAGTGTAAACAGCCTCTCTGTTGCCAGTGGTGTTGCTGCTGCTGCTACTGACCCAATTAAGCACGGAGAGAAATCTTCATACTGAATGTACTCCCTTATAGCTTCTTTTATTCTCACTTGCTGCCTGTGAAACTCTGATTTTCCCTCAAAGCTCCTTCCAAAAAGTATGGCACAAAACTGCCCTCTCCCTAAAGCCTGAGGTTCTTTTCTTAACCAGTTCTACAGAGAGAAGGAACATATATCTCTTGACAACTAAGAGAGAAATATAAAGAAAGTAAATCAATAGAAATTTTTCCTTGGAAGCATCTTGTATGTGGTTTTTCATTATAGCTCAATGATAAGTTAAAGTTGTTGGATATCCCTTTAAACATGTCATGTACTTTCACAGGGCTTTATCTGTATTCATGCTGATACTGCTACTCAGGAATGTCCTCTTCCAGCCTCCTTCCCCATAACTATTTTCCATTTAAGAAATATTTTTTGTACTTGAAGGCCAATTTCAAATGTCAGTTCATTTGTGAAAGCTTTTATAGCTTCTCCTCTGGCAGAAGAAATAGCATCTCCTCAAGTTTTCATGCATTTTTTAGACCTCTGGGTTTTAGGATTTAGCAAATTGTACTAAAGGTGATGCAAATAATTGCTGCTGATACTAAACTTTAAGCCCTATTATTTTTCTTACTTGTTTACCTAGTACTCAGCATCTGGTATTTAAAGCACAGTTGGTGATCAACAGTGTTTGAATTATTTATTTATAGTGTGTCATGCTAGGTTCTCTGAGATATAGTCATCAGCCCAAGATTGGATGTGTGATACCTGTAGAGAGAACATTTGAGAAGGGCAAATGGGATGAGGCAGAAGTAGAGAGAGAGAACCTACAGATACTGACCTGGGCCTGACACCTGTGGAAGGGGAAATGGATGGAACAAGGATTAAGGAAGTAGAGTCTCAGAATGTGGCACAGTTCTGAGACATCTTGGACTTGCTGATGTTAAGTCCCTAAGCAAAGTCAGGAGTGACTCCCAACAGAAAGAAAGAATTTAGCTCTAATGCCCTGTGCTTTGTCATTAACTGTAAGAAGCGCGAAATGCTTTTGTTGTTCAGTTGCTCAGTGATGTCTGACTCTTTGCGACCCCATGAACTTCAGCATGCTAGACTTATCTGCCCTTCACCATCTCTTGGAGTTTGTTCAAACTCATGTTCTTTGAGTCAGCAATGCCATCCAATCATCTCATGCTCTGACATCCTCTTCTCCTCCTGCCTTCAATCTTTCCCAGCGTCAAGGTCATCTCCAATGAGTCATTCTTTGTATCAGGTGGCCAAAGTATTGGAACTTCAGCTTCTGCATCAGTTCTTCCAATGAATATTCAGAACTGTTTTCTTTTAGGATGGATGGGATGGATCTCCTTGCAGTGGAAGGGATTCCCAAGAGTCTTCTCCAACACCACAGATTTAAAGCATCAATTCTTCAGTGCTCAGCCTTCTTTATGGTCCAACTCTCACATTCATACTGGAAAAACCATGGCTTTGACTGTTCAGACCATTGTTGGTAGAGTAAATGTCTCAACTTTTTAATATGCTGTCTAGGTAGGTCGTAGCTTTTCTTCTAAGGAGCAAGTGTCTTTTAATTTCATGGCTGCAGTCACCATCTGCAGTGATTTGGGAGCCCCCCCAAATAAAGTCTGTCACTGTTTCCATTGTTTCCCCATTTATTTGCCATGAAGGGATGGGACCAGATGGCATGATCTTTGTTTTTTGAATGTTGAGTTTTAAGCCAGCGTTTTTACCTTCCTGTTTCACCTGCATCAAGAGGCTTATTAGTTCTTCTTTTCTTTCTGCCATAAGGGTGGTGTCATCTGTTTATCTGATATTAATTGATATTTCTCCCAGCAACCTTATGCTCTCTCCAGCTTGTGCTTCATCTAGTCTGGCATTTCTCATATTATAATCTGCATATAAATTAAATAAACAGGGTGACAACATACCACCTTAACACACTCCTTTCCCGATTTGGAACCAGTCTGTTGTTCCATGTTCTGTGCTAACTGTTGCTTCTTGATCTGCATACAGATTTCTCAGGCGGCAGATAAGATGGCCTGGTATTCCCATCTCTAAGAATTTTCCATAGTTTATTGTGATCTACATGGTCAAAGGCTTTAGCATAGTCAGTCAAGCAGAACTAAATGTTTTTCTGGAATTCTCTTGCTTTTTTGATGATCTAGCGAATGTTGGCAATATGATCTGTGGTTCCTCTGCCTTTTCTAAATCCAGCTTGAACATCTTGAAAAGTTCTCAGTTCACTTACTGTTGAAGCCTATCTGTAGGATTTTGAGCATTACTTTGCTAGCATGTGAAATGAATTCAATGTGCAGTAGTTTGAACATTCTTTGGCAATGCTCTTCTTTGGCATTGCAGTGAAAACTGACCTTTTCCAGTCCTGTGGCCACTGCTGAGTTTTCCAAATTTGCTGGCATATTCAGTGCAGCACTTTAATAGCATCAGCTTTTAGGATTTGAAATAGCTCAGAATGCTTGACCTTGGCATAAATACCATGGTGGATCTGAAGATGCACAGCTAGAAATTGTCTATCAACCATACTCTCTGAAGCAGAATATCTTAAAGGGAATTTTGAGGTGCCCAAGTCCCCACCACAATGAAATGGTCTAATGGAATATTTCACTTTGTATTCTCAGAAAGTTAGTATACTGGAGGAAGGGGGTGTCTTTTTATAATAATTATGCTAGTAGTACCAAATTTGGAGGAGGAAACCTAGATTTTAGTCTTGTTTTTAGTATTTAGTTGAAAGAATTCTGTGTGTCACTGTCCCTTGTATGCCTGAGTTTTCTTCTGTACATTAATATAAAAAATGCTTTGTTTACATTTTAAGGGAAAAATGAAGTGCCACAGCAGTGTGACGATTCTTCTAGATTGCAAAGCAAGTCCCCCTTTTCATCCTTTCCTTTTTTAAAAATACTATATACATTGATGAAATATGTATACATATATGTATGTATACATTTATACATCTCACATACAAGTAAAGTAGTGCTCAAAATTCTCTAAGCCAGGCTTCAACAGTACATGAACCATGAACTTCCAGATGTTCAAGCTGTATTTAGAAAAGGCAGAGGAACAAGAGATCAATTGCCAACATCTGCTGGATCATTAAAAAAGCAAGAGAGTTCCAGAAAAATACATCTACTTTTGTTTTTGACTATGCCAAAGGCTTTGACTATGTAGATCACAACAAACTGTGGTAAACACTTAAAGAGATGGGAATACCAGACCACCTTAGCTGCCTCCTGAGAAATCCGTATGCAGGTCAAGAAGCAATAGTTAGAACTCAACATGGAACAACAGACTGGTTCCAAATCAGGAAAGGATTACATCAAGGCTGTATATTGTCACCCTGCTTGTTTAACTTATATGCAGAGTACATCATGAGAAATTCCAGGCTGGAGGAAGCACAAGCTGCAATCAAGACTGCTGGGAGAAATATCAATAACATCAGATTTGCAGATGATACCACCTTTATGATAAAAAGTGAAGAAGAACTAAAGGGCCTCTTGATGAAAGTGAAAGAAGAGAGTGAAGAAGTAGGCTTAAAGCTCAACATTCAGAAAACTAAGATTGTGGCATCTGGTCCCATCAATTCATGGCAAATAGGTGGTGAAACAATGGAAACAGTGAGAGACTTTATTTTGGGGGATTCCAAAATCACTGCAGATGATGACTGCAGCCTTGAAATTAAAAGATACTTGCTCCTTGGAAGAAAAGCTATGACAAACCTCGAGAGCATGTTACTTTACCAATAGAGACATTACTCTACCAACAGAGGTCCGTCTAGTCAAAGCTATGGTTTTTCCAGTAGTCATGTATGGACGTAAGAGCTGGACTAAAAGCTGAACGCCTTATAAAAGCTCAGCTTAGAAACCTGAGCGCCAAACAATTAATGCTTTTGAACTGTGGTGTTGAAGAAGACTCTTGAGAATCCCTTGGACTGAAAGAAGATCCAACGAGTCCATCCTGAAGGGAATCAGTCCTGAATATTCATTTTAAGGACTGATGCAGAAGCTAAAATGCCAATACTTTGTCCACCTGATGTGAAGAATTGACTCACTGGAAAAGACCCTGAGGCTAGGAACGATTGAACGCAGGAGGAGAAGAGGATGACAGAGGATGAGATGGTTGGATGGCATCACCGACATGATGCACATGAGTTTGAGTAAGCTCCAGGAGTTGGTGGTGGACAGGGAATCCTGGCGTGCTGCAGTCCATGGGGTCACAAAGAGTCGGACACAACTGAGCAAGTGAACTTTGCTGAACTGATACTTATAATAGCTATAACATTTGTATACTCAAAGTCGTTTCAATTCAAACCTCATGAGCCAGATTTAGTTTTAAGGAATGTGTGGTGCATTTGGTAAATTATCAAGTAAGAATGGGTGTATATTCTTACTTGATAAATTACTTCATAGGATTGCATTCTTCTCTAGCACACTCAAAATGGAAATAGAAATTGCAGCCTTACTTTGACTGGAAAATAGAATGAAGTATCTGGCCTTTCATGCTGAAGTAATTTCCATAAATTTTTTATCCATCTACTTTTATAAAATGTTTTGCACCTTCTTTGTAAACTCTGTTCTTGGTATTCTGAAAAATATGCAAATAGCTAAATAATAATTCAGTATTTATTGAGCACATAATAGCATTGTTCTGAGCATTTCACAAGCATTTTGCTTCTAACTATCCTGTATTGGTTAGTTATTTTCACAAATATGCAGTGTAGAAAATAATTGCAGGAACTCAGTGGTGGTCAAGAATAAATATATACTGAGGCTAAAAATCTACAGGACAGTTTTTAATTTGTGACTGAGGAGTGTGTTGATCTATTCACAATCTTTGTTCTGTTTTCAGCTTAGCTATTTCCCAGAGTTGTGATTTTCTGTGCAGTGCCTCTGGCTCATGTTCCTCTCATTGTCCTCCTGAGAACAAGAGAGTGAACTGGACATGATCTTCTTTTTTTTTTATTTTTATTTGTTAGTTATATCAAAAGTGCTAATGGGTAAATAAAAACATTGAATGCATTTTAAAGTCTAGAACTAGCCCATTATCAACCTCATTTTATTGGTCAGTGCAAGCCCAATCTTCTCGACACAAAGAAGTAAGGCATGCCCATAGTGGAAGTGTTCTGCAAAGTTCCATGGCAAAGTGTGGCTGTAGAAAGAGTTGAATTATTGAGACCAATAATGCAATATAACATATATGCTAAAAGGCAAGTGATTTTCTCATTCCCATTTTACAGATGAGGAAACCTGAGACACACACATAAATGTTAAAAAGCTTCCCCAACTTTCAGGAGGTTTACAATTTGTTGATGATGTGACAAAGGTATAACTTTCACATAAAAAGACCATGCAGATAGTATGGTGATATGGTGGTTTAGCTGTGCAGTTGTATCCAACCTTTTGCAACCCTATGGACTGTATCACACCAGACTCTTCGGTCCATTGAATTTTCAAGGCAAGAATACTGGAGTGGGGAACCATTTCCTTCTCTACGGGAACTTCCTGACCCAGGGACAGACCCCAGATCTACTGTATTACAGGTGGATTCTTTACCTACTGAACCACCGGGGAAGCCCATGCAAGTAGTATATGATTTAGGAAAATAATAGAATTTTCAGTAATTGGTATGGCAGCATAGAAAAGTAGTCAGTATTGTGGGATGTAGAACCTGAAGTAGACTGAAACATGGCTAGAATGTAAATAATTAGGAGGAAAATGGCATTTTATATGAGAATATAATGGAATGCAAGCAGACATGGCCATGTGTTTGGGGGACAGTGAGTTCACCAGAATCAATGTAATGTTCAAAAAAAGACATAGGCTATTTGGTTGTAGAATCCAGGATTAGTGATTAGTCTGACCACTTAGAGAGAGTTGATTGTTGTGAGCTGTGTATGTTGAGAAACCAGGTTGATGATTATTATTTTGTTTTGATGTAATATTTAAGAAGCCCAAACTTTGGTGGTATAAGAAATGAAAGAACTGTTATAAGACACACTGGTAATGAACACTAAATAGACTTGCTGACTCATCCCATACTGGGGAAAATGACTGTGAACCACAAAGTTTTGAGTTTGAGCATAAGGAAACTATGCATTGAAACAGGAATATTAGGGAGGAGTGTGGGTTGGTGGGCAAAAGATGCTGATTTTGGTTTGGGATATGTTGAGTTTTATATAATAATGGAATTATATAAAATAAGACTTTCCAGCATAGAACTAGAAATTAGGAGCTAGAGTTCATTAGGAGAAAAGAATGGAGAGTTCAGACATTATTTAGCATGGGGTTTTCATTAAAGCTATCAGATAAATATTGGAGGCTTGATATATAGGAAAGAACTATGAGAATCAGGAATTGAACCTTGTGGATATCCTGCATTTGGAGAATGAAAAAAAGATGAAATGATTATCCTAAAAGGAGTCTAAATGTAGTTATCAGAATACCAGAATCAGGATGGTATAGGGAGCAGAAATTAAGAGCAGATAAAATCCTAAAATGTGTAGTTGCCTCAAATACTACAAATGCATCTACAAAAAATTGTTGGGTTTGACTTTTTTAGGGTATTATTGATCTAAAAGAATGCTGTTTCTAATAAATTCTAGGTTTGATTAGAAAGAAAAGAATGAGTGGCTGGAGAGGCTAGAAAGGGACATTAAATAGATCATTCAAATGTTCAGAAATAAATAAAGATAGCACAGTGATTAACAACATGGAGAGTAGAGTCAGCAGTTGTTCCCAAGAGGAGGAAAAGATATCAGTCCCTGAGGATAGTTTTAAAAGGAGTATTTGGGCTTTTGTCCTGCTTTTACACCTCTTTGACATTACTTTTGTGGTGAAGTGGAAGATCAACATTCATATATGTACGTACATTTATTTGCTCGTTATTAACTTCTGTAAAATAAAAACTTACTTTGAAATAGTATATATGATCACAGTGCTAACAGTGAATGGATTTTTAATTTTAATTAGATTATATTTTATATCATGTTGGTTACCCTATTAAAGACTTTAAATAGTACATAGTAGTAGTATCACATAGTAGTAGATCTGCACATAGTAATAGATCATTTCATGTAAATGTTATAAACATGCAATAAATCAAGATTATTTACATTATACTCTAAAATGGCCAGAAAAAAATTTCATGTAAATATCTTACAGTCCCTATTAGTGTGCCTTTCTATTATTCTTTACATGATTAATCAATAAATGTCAAGTCCTATAATAGGTGCTAGAAATTAAACTGTACAAACCATCACTTCCCCATAAGTAATGCATATATAATAATGTCTTTTGCTTTGTGTACATGCTGAGTTGTGTCTAACACTTTGCAACCCCATGGACTGTAGCCTGCTAGGCTCCTCTGTCCATGGGATTCTGCAGGTAAGAATACTGGAATGGGTTGCCATTTCATTCTCCAGGGGATCTTCTCAACCCAGGGGATCAAACCTGCATTTCCTGTGTCTCTTGCATTGGCAGGAGGATTCTTTACCAGTAAATCATATGGGAAGCCGAGTAATGTGTTTTATATACGTACAAATACAGATATGAATACATAAAGAAATTATACCTTACTTTATTTAGTTAGTAGTGCCCATAATTTAAGTCACTGAATTACCTGCATACCATTTCATTGAAGACTCACACTTAAATTTGCTTTTTGAGGTAGATCAGTACTTATGGAAGATGTACCTTTTCAGTCCTATTTATGTGCACTTTTTCATCTCATTCTTGATATATCTTATGTAGTGAGTCAGTCATTTCAAATACTAAGTGCTTTTAACTCACACCATGCATCATTAGAGTGTAAATTTTTCACTTTTTAACTTTAGAGTTAGTGCAATCGAGATCATAATAATGATGATGATAATAAT
>SJYT01034005.1:2739-19104 GCA_006410635.1 Cephalophus harveyi | reverse complement strand
TCAATTCTCAAGTACTTATTTATCCACAATTGAATAATTTTCAAATTAAGTTTCTTGATTTTTTTTAAATTTACCTTTTCTGTGTTATAAAATGGCTTAGCAATTTTTTAAAAAAATATTTATTTTATGATGTTTTTATGTCTCTTTATACTTCAAAGAATGGAGCCTAAGGGAATCTTAGTCAAATAAAAGATTAGAAGAAGGCTTTGTTTGTGATACAGTTAATATGGTAAGACATTGTAATCTGGCCACGCAGAATTTCTTTCTCGTTACTGGAATAGTATCTTCTTATTTTAAACAATTGCTTCCCACCTCAAGCCAGCAGCTAGCAATATTTTCTGAGTTGTAGTGGCCATAAGTTTATAAAATCTCAGCCATGTACCCTCAGGGGCTTTCTAAGATATTAGGGTCTAACCTTGGGTTGGTCAGGCATAGCACTTAATCATTTTTGACCATAAAAATTAATTCAGGAGACAGTCATTTGAACCAAACTTTTTTTTTTAATCTGGGATTTTATCTATTCAGCCTGATTCTTGGCAGTAAAAGTCCTTTTGCTTTATAGTGATTTAATGAAAGATATGAGCCCAAAGCTTCACTGGCTCCAAATTTAAAGAAAAATCTCTGTTTTGAGATTTCTTGTATAAGAGAATGATGAAAAGGAGAGAAAGTAGACAGAAAGTGCCTGGTCTCTAATTTAGTCAACTCTATATCATTTCCTTTCCTAATCATATGAACTCTTTACTTCTAAAGTAGTTCAATTTGAATTCCTGACACTGGAAATTAAAGAAGTTCCTAATAAGATAGTAGTTAACCAAGCAGGAATATCATTTATTCACTCATACCTAATCACAAGTTAATGCGATAGTTGTCGTTCATGAGACACACATTTAGAAATTACCCATAGTCCTCCTTTTCCTCTTGCTACCTGTCTCCCAAGATAACAGCACTGCTGCTAAGTCGCTTCAGTCGTGTCCAACTCTGTGTGACCCCATAGACGGCAGCCCACCAGGCTCCCCCATCCCTGGGATTCTCCAGGCAAGAACACTGGAGTGGGTTGCCATTTCCTTCTCCAGATAACAGCACTAAAGATTGAAAACAGTGGGGAGGATACTTCCCAAATTAAAGGATATATTTTATTCAGCACACGGAGTGCTGCTGCCAGTTTCATAAATGTTTATTTAGATGCCAAGGGTGGACATCACACCTTGTTACAATATCTATTTCAAGCTTTCAAGAAGTCAGACTTGGTAAAGAAGAAGCAATTGCTTAGAAGAATGGAAGGGGTAGAAGAAAGGACAGTTTCCTAGAGGAGTGTGTCAATGAAAGAAAAGAGTTTTGGAAACTCTTCTTGAACTGATGCAGTTCACCTAAAGGAAATTTGGAGTGCTTCAGCCTCTCCAGAATTCCCTAGGTGTGCTATTGGACTAATGACTTAGGAAACCTGGTGTCATAGATGTAGCAAAATCACTGGTTTTCCAACTCCTGATGGCAATCTGTGTATATGTACATCCGTACTCTCTCACTTGCTTTATGAATATATTATTATTAATATATGCAAGATTTTGTTTGATCCATTGTTTTCCTCTACCTAACCAATGTATGTTCTGTATAACAAATTATGCTTTACCACAAAACTTTCCTGAATGTGACCTTTCTAATTAAACATTTTAATGCTGCATTCCATATAATAGTTGGATACAACTGTTGTTGATGTTTTGCTCTTCCCCTTTTCAGTACTTTTAGTTGTTAATGGTTATTTCCCAGCAGGTATTGTTCTGATAAATCATTGTTTAATATAATACCAATAGTAATAAATCTAGTATGGATTGTGTTGGAGCTTATAACTCCTGCTCTAACAATTCTATGGAAGAGAAAATGGTTGTATTTATTTAACCTCAAAAAAATTACTGAGTGACAGATTTTAAAAACAGAGAAAAAACATTTTATTTATTTTTAACTGGGGAGTTATTAACATGCCATAAGCAAATGATGTTTTAATTTAAAAACCTTCCTTTTCTCTATAAGATTTTCAGTGTTATATCTACTAGTCTAACCATTGCACTAGTTAAAAATCCCAAATAGGTGCATTTTATTTGTTTCCTCCTACCTTGATTATCTTTCTGTTATGGAAAAAGAAGTGAGAAAAAAATGGAGGAAATAGCAAAATAAGAATAGAGATCTGTGAATGTAAATATTTGAGACCCTGATAATCTAGACAATTGTAAACATTAGGTACTGTACAGAAAAAAAAAAGTGTAAAGCAGAGAAACTATTTAAATAGCACTGATTTCATGAGATTTTCAGTTTGAGCTTAAAGTATTTGTAGGAGTAAAATGATAAACATTTGGAAGTTGAAAAAGATGGAATGTCATTTAAAGGGGTTTCCCTCGTAGATCAGCTGGTAAAGAATTCACCTGCAATGGGGAAAACCTAGATTCAGTCCCTGGGTTGGGAAGATCCCCTGAAGGAGGGCATGGCAACCCATTCCAATATTCTTACCTGGAGAAGCTCCATGGACAGTGGAGCCTGGTGGGCACACAAATACAAAATGGAATATTGGGGAAATACCAGAGTTGATTTCAGATGTTTGTGAGACAGCTTTTGAGAAAGTTGGTCTTAAGAGTGAGGATAGCAGGTGGAGCCAATAAGTAGGGATGACAGACAGTAGCATTACTTGACCTCAGACCACTCCAGGATATCCCTGCTTCTATCACACTCACAAAAAGAAAAGAGTTTTCAAGTCAAAGAGTTATGTGGTGAATACAAGCTACATTCTTTTAGAAATGCATTAGGTCTTCTAGAGGGTCATTTGGGCTCTCAGGGCAGCAGTTCAACATAAGATAAGCTGCAGCTTGAAGGAAATAATAGGCTCCATGCCAGACTCCAGGAACACTTAATTCAGTAGTCTGCACACTTGCCAAACCTGATGGATGCCTACCTTCACATCTGCTCTGTGTTTTTTTAAATTTTAAATGGTATCATCTTGAGTTAATTTTTTTAATATATTTATCTGAAGATTTATGTAAGTTAGAATTGCTTTACAGTCCTCATGTATTTAGTCCTGTGGTATATCTGAATGCCAAGCGTGAACCTGTATTTACAAAAAATGCTGTCTATGATGTATTGTCATTCTGTTTTTGCAGTTGTTTATTTCCTGTTTTCTCATAGAAAACATGACCCATGATGCAGTAATCACAACAACACACTTTACTTCTATTTTCTTATGTAAATAATTGAAAAAAAGGAAACATATATATGTGCATATTTGACCCAAGGAGAATAGTGTATCATTTGTCTTCACATTGTTTCAGAGGACAAAATTCATGTCTCAGAATTTTGACTTGACTTTTATAAAGAGACACCTTCAAATAACAATAAATCAAAGTGGTTCAGCTCTACTCCAAGCCTAGCTTAGCCATTCGGAGAAGGCAATGGCACCCCACTCCAGTACTCTTGCCTGGAAAATCCCATGGGCGGAGGAGCCTGGTAGGCTGTAGTCCATGAGGTCACTAAGAGTCAGACATGACTGAGCGACTTCACTTTCACTTCTCACTTACATGCATTGGAGAAGGAAATGGCAACCCACTCCAGTGTTCTTGCCTGAAGAATCCCAGGGACGGGGGAGCCTGGTGGGCTGCCGTCTATGGGGTCACACAGAGTCGGACACGACTGAAGTGACTTAGCAGCAGCAGCTTAGCCATTAAATTGTTCTCATACAACATTCTCATATCTTGGTTCGGTTTATATGTTGTTCACATTTCTAACTTGACTATTTTCAGTAGCTAATCCTTTCTAATCATATTTGTGTGTTTATGGTCTAGGGCATGGTAGAAAGAAAGCATATCAAAGAAAAATAAGCATAAAATAATATCAATAATTCTTTTGAAACATATGGTTATTAACCAAAGGCTTTACTGCAAATGCTTAACTTCCTGTCAGAGGTTAGCAGTATAAGAGTGTAAAAAAAGAAAAAGGTCTGCTCTCTTAAAGGCAAGGTTAGGATATAGCTCCATTGTTTACCATAAAGCTGACCTTAGGCAGGCTGTGTATGCTGAGTTTCCTTATATGGAAAGCAGGAAGAATATTATAATCTGTTACAAGGATAAACTGACAATTTAATGACTATGCAATATATGTAATCATCTTACTCTGCTTATTGTAAAATAAATATAATCCAGGAAACTAGTAGTATAGGAAGGCACCATTATAGAGTACTGATGAATTAGTGTATTACAACATTTTTGGTGACTTTCACAATGTTTTTCTCATCCTTTTCCCAAGCAAAAGCTGGATTTTATAAAATTTTATTACATGGTTTTATTTCAGGAAGGCATAATAAATGAGAGATAATATAAATCTGTATTTCCTAAACACAAACAATCTGTAACATTACTCAGAAAATTGTCTAGGACATAGCTTTCCCATCTTAAGAAAAAACTATCTCTCTCAAAAATGTCAAATTTTCACTAATGATATTTTAATTAAATATGATATACTTTGTTGTTGCTGTTCAGTCACTAAGTCATGTCTGACTCTTTGTACACCCATGGACTGCAGCACTCCAGGCTTCTCTGTCCTGCACCATCTCTCAAAGTTTGTTCAAATTCGCGTCCATAGAGTCAGTGATGCTATCTAGCCATCTCATCCTCTGTTGCCTCTTCTCCTTTTGATATACTTAAGTATAAATTATTGCAATTACTTTTTAATGTTGCCATCAAAAAAGCAGTCCTTTTTCTTTTTATACTATTTTATTCTTAAGGCTCAGACATTGTTTATAGTATTATAGATACAGATTTATAAGAATTGGTTTTTGAATGAAGTGTCATTTAAGTGGTTCTATCTTTTGCAGTCTACATGAGGTAGTGTAATGAAATCATGATGACTCTTATACCCAAATTATTAGTATGTAAGTCTCCTTGGTATAAATATTTCCACATGACTTCTGGGGATTTCTGATGCATCCTAGAGCTTATTTCATGTGCTTCTAAGAATAATCTCATATTCTACTGTAACTTCCCAATGTTTTGGATGTATTGCTGTGTTTGCTCCCCATGTTACATAAGATGTCGTTGCTGAGCACAACAGTTTTTATTAATGGTGGTAACTCTTGGTTTGGTGCAATAGAGCAATGTCCTTTATTTCTCTGTCATTTCCTCATGCATTCAATTAATTTATAGCTTAATTTGACTGAATTAAATAATTTAAAGATGGCTGTGACTATTAACTTTTTGATAATTTTTGATAGCACAACTAAGCTTAAACTGTAATTTTTAACACTAATTGAGTGAACATACAGGACATGCAGAGAAAGTAGAAAACAGAGAGGCATAATACCTGGCCTGCATATAGGCCTGAGTTTCACAGCAGCTGTAATATGGACATATGGGGCTGGATATTCTTTAACAAGTAGCTGCCCTATGCCTTGTAGGATATTTAGTGGTATACATTACCTAGAAGCCAGTAGCCTCATTCCAAGCCATAGCAATCCAAAATGTTTCTGGACATTGCTAAATGCTCCTGGGGAACAAAAATTCTGATTGAGATCCATTCATCTGGGGACAAGGACAGCTTACTTCTATCCCTAGAAATATTTCAAGCCATCACATACCTAAGAATTTAGACCCAAACTTCCACAGGGTTGCTAGAGAGGTCCAACCTCAAACCAATCTGAGAGCCACAACTTAATATCTTTTCCACTGTTGCAGAGATGGCCTCTTCACAAAGCATGAATGCAAGTCCATCATTTTTCAAAATCTGTCTCAGATTATGGTAAAGAAACTCTCAGGGCTTCAGGTCTCTTTGGCAGTCATTCTTTTTTATTCAAACCCTGGAGTTCCTGAAACAACTGTTCAAGGTATAACAACTTATTACTTAGTAAGTAAGCATGGAATAAAAGTATCCACCTAATTGAACAGTGCTAAACACAGTAATTCTCTTCTTCTTTCACAGAATTCAATCTGCCATGAAACATGAGTAGACTATTCTTGTTATGGAGCCACTTAAAGAATAGTTTCAGTGTCATGTTTTTATCTATATTTCCTAAGTACCAAAGGACTCATGACAAATAGAAACATTCAGCTCTTAGCCTTATTTTCACACTTCTATATGGCATTGTTCTACCTTCATGTAGGAGAGATCCCCTGGAGTAGAAAATGGCAACCCTCTCCAGTATTCTTGCCTGGAATATTCTATGGACAGAGGACCGTGGCAGGCCATAGTCCATGAGGTCACAAAGAGCTGGACAAGACTGAGCATGCATGCAATATATGTAGTCTTAAATTCTAGCCTCAAAAAGAATGTTTTGTTAATGCACTTTTTAACATTCTGAGAATGCTCCGTTTGTATAAGATGCTTTCTAATGATCTTTCTGGAAAAATAACACAAGTGAAGTCTCTTTTGTTAATGTTTTCAATGACATGACATTATCATAATATAATGTATGTATTTATTATTGGAATTGAGTTTATTTTAAAGTTCCAAATTTGGATTTTAATGTTTGGACTGTTTGACTTATTTATTATTTTTCTCTGGTACTTCTGCTATTGAAACCAATCTTTTTATTTAAAAATATTTTCATATTGAGTCATATAAAAAGTAAAATCCCTGCAATGTAATATTCTTTTTTAAAAGTTATATTTCATATAATTGTATATTGGATTGATAAGGGGAAGGAGAACTAATGAAGCTATTGAGATATTTTTAGACTTTTTAAAGTTTAATTTGCCTGTTCACCTGGGCACTTTAGGGAATTTAAAAGTATTTTGATATAATATTCCAGTGAGAAGAGTCATCACCAAACGGCCTGTTCTTTTTAGTGCTAATATTGTTCACGCGTCAACACCTGCTTCTTCAGAGATGGTAGCAGCTGTTTGAGTTGGAAAAAGGAATGAAACCTTGATAGTTTCACACTCAGTACTACTATATAATGAGCTCAGCCAGCTTCTGAAAATCCACTTATTTTTTGGAGAAGAGTGAGACATTGCTTGCAGAAACTTTCCTTATTCATTCATAAATGAATCATTATAAACATATGATGGCACGTTTTAAAAAATACATATTTATTGAACAAATTGTATAAAACCTATTTAATTTAACCAAGAATACATATTATCATGGTGTCAAAGAGGCAGGAAATTCTTTTTGAAGAAAAGAAGATTCTTTTTGAAGAAAAGAAGAACTTCAAAAAGAAGAACCATAATATACCTTGGTTTTATGTTGGTTTATAATATGCATACAGTTTGTGAATTTATGATTTATATTCAATGGCTTAATTTAATATATAAAACATAAAGCCCCAAATGTTCTTCTATCCATAAGATTTGTGTGTTTGCCCATCTATGTCTTTCTGACACAGTCTTTCAGACAGTATCTCATGTAAATATGAATCATAATGTCCCCTTAAAATATCCAGTTCAGTTCAGTTCAGTCGCTCAGTGCTTAGAAAATAGTCATACCATTTAATAATAGATTATATTCAAATGAAATGTATGACATCAGACAGAAAGAATACTGAAATATGTAATGCCTAAGCAAAACTACATTCCTCTGTGTTTTTTAAATTTGTAGAGACAGAAGTAGTTTGTGGAGAATGGGTATGTGGCACTACTTGCAGTATTTAACATTTGAAGTTAGCCAGCAGTTGTCCTTACTGAAGTCCTGTAATACTTTAAACTTGGAGTTGTCCTTGAAGACCATGGGGAGGTTTTGTGCAGAACTCAGTGACCCATTCACTTTACGAATTTGAACCCAATATTGCACCTGTGCTCTGCAGTGCTTGTTTTACCTCTGAGTGATATTCAAGGTGTTGTGTTTAATCAACCAAAACCTATATGGTTTGGCCTATCATTTTCTTAGAGATAAGAGTTTCTTCTCTGTTATGAAGGATAGAGGTTACAGAAAAGTGAGGAAACTGTTGGAAACACAATTTGTAACCATAAATACTCTGATTCTCTGCTGGAAATAAAAGTTTACAGCTGAGAATATAGCCTAAGTGGATTTTTAAACCAACGTATCAAAATTGGAATGGCAATAGACATCTACTAGGACTGAGGAAAATGCTGTCTAACCTTTAGTAGACATTTAGGATCTATTATACTAATTTCACATTATCTAGCCAAAGTACTCACCACCTGCAGCATCGGCAGATGTATTATTCAGCCTCTTAAGGACCTTACACCTGTGTTTGATTTCATTTCAGCTTTAGTTTAACATCTTGAATTAGATCCTCTAAGGTATCTTCATTATCAACTGAATTTTTAGACAATTTATACCACAGAGTATTTATAATAAAACACACACACAGAGCAACATCTCATTTCAATTCTGGTCATTATGTTTTTAAATGCAACCAAAGTAATGACCTTAGGAAACTTGATCAACCAATGTATACGGTAGATCACAGTTTTTATTATTCATTTTCATATGATAGCTCAGTTTACTACACAAATCTGGAATGTAGTGATCTAGAAAAAAGGCTTCATTGTTATTTCTTTGGGAACAGTTCTGTTTCATTCTATCTGATTTAAAATTGAATCCAGAATTTTAGAAGTGGGTGCATCATGCAGGGGAAAGAGAGAAAGAGGGAAGAGAAGCAGGGAGTGTGCTGCTGAGCGTGCTGAGCGTGCTGTACATGGCTGGTGAGGGAGTATGACCACTGTGCCTCAGTAAAGGCAGCAAACCACCCTTAGGCACTAACCCTTTCTAACCAGTAGCAAGGTGCTACCTGGCCTGCCCCTTAGGGCAGCCAGGCAAGTGCTACACCCAGATTTGAGAGCTCCACTAAAGGGTACAATTTCAACAGAATGTCCTGGTTCCTGTACTACATCATCTAATACACTTTACATCCTGCCAATATTACAGAATATTATATTCATAGAATATTTCCTCAGGATGTCTTTTGACCTAGAGCCAACACCTCAAAGACTTTAAGTGCCCATCTTTCACCAATGACAGCTTATTCTCTCTCTCAGGTGGCAAAGAATGCCTGGCTCCAGCATAGAGCTTTTCATATGGGCCTCAGAAGCACCATTCCAGAATTTCTAATCCCTTCTAAGACTAATCTTCACATGTCTTTTTTTTTTTTTTTTTTTTTTAATATAGGCTTACATTCTGGTTTGGGGAGCCTTTGCTCTATCTTCTAGGACTTCCATGAATCACATGGTGAAAATGCAGGAGATATGCTGAAACAAATACTGCCAGATGTTTTTTCTGACAACGGCTATTTTCTGTACACTTGGACAGATCATCATGTGTGTAGCTTTGTTTAAGAAGATACATGGCAATGATAACTTTATTTATCAGGTTACCTTCTGTTCTTGGTCTGTAAGGAGAATGGAAAAGTCTTCAAAGGGCATAAAATAGCATGTACTTTCAAGCTGATGAATGACTTCATACTTACTCCCACATGATGGGATGGTCCCATCTTGGATTCATAGCAATTGGTAGCTGTGATAGGGCCCCCTAAATTCATTTTGTCAGTGTCCTGATTATGGTAGCTCAGCTTACATGTTTACATCAAATAGAATGTTTCACCTAGGCTTCCTCAAGCTTAATGAATATTGTACCATCTTCATGATAAGCACAGTGATTTTCTGATTGTGGACCCAACTCTAAGCACCCAGTTCTAAAGAGCAGCCCAATTAAACTTACATATGTATCTGTGTATAAGAGATATACTCAGAGTCACAACATGCAAAAAATGTCTTTACGTTTTGAAAGTGTGAAGCATTTCTATTAGCCTCCAATATAACATTAAAAAAAGAAAGAAACCACATGTGCTCTGTATTATTTGGAGTAGAACAAGTAATCTGAAAGAGTAGGGAATTTTTCATCAAATCAATTGCAATAATGTCTCAAAAAATTGAAAAGGCAAGACAATAATAAAAAACAAAATTTTTATGTTAAGAATTAGAAAAGAAAAACATTTTTGTCACTGTTGTTGTTCAGTCACTTAGTCATGTCCGACTCTTTGTGAACCCATGGACTGCAGCATGCCAGGATTTCTTGTCCATCACCATCTCCCAGAGCTTATTCAAACTCATGTCCATTGAGTCGGTGATGCCATCCAACCATCTTATCCTCTGTCATCCGCTTCTCCTGCTGCCTTCAGTCTTTCCCAGCATCAGTCTTTTGCGATGAATCAACTCTTTGCATCAGGTGGCCAAAGTATTGGAGCTTCAGCTTTAGCATCAGTCCTTCCAAAGAATATTCAGGATTGAGTTCCTTTAGGATTGACTGGTTTGATCTCTTTGCAGTCCTAGGGACTCTCAAGAATCTTCTCTAGCACCACGGTTCAAAAGCATCAATTCTTTGGAGATCCTACTCTTACATCCATACACGACTACTGGAAAAACCATAGCTTTGACTATATGAACCTTTGTTGGCAAAGTAATGTCTCTGCTTTTTAGTATGCTGTCTAGGTTTGTCATAGTTTTTCTTCCAAGGATCAACGTCTTTTAATTTCATGGCTGCAGTCACCATCTTCAGTGATTTTGGACCCCAAGAAAATAAAGTCTGTCACTGCTTCTACTGATTCCCCATCTATTTGCCACGAAGTGATGGGACCAGATGCCATGATCTTAGTTTTTTGAATGTTGTGTTTTAAGCCAACTTTTTTTTTTTTTTACTATTTATGTTTATTCATTTGTGTAACTTTATTCTCTTCCATTTGTTGTAGTCTAGTAATGGTTCTAACTGGTTTATATTGGATAGAATTTATGAAGTGAAGGAGTACCATCCTAGAAATATTGTTGAACCTTTGTAAAAAATGTAAATAGAATATTATGGTTGTGATGTTAATGACAACAAAAAAAGCAATACAAATTGAACTTTTGCATTGATTAAAAACATAGTTCCTGTATGTGGAATTTGCCATAGACATACTATAATGCTATCAAGAAAAATCAAGTTCTCACTGTAGAGAAGAAGACTATTTTGCTTATTAGCAAAGTACATTTAAAAGATAACATAATTTATTTACAAAGATGGTGTTCTTTTCTACTGCTTGCAAAACAAAATGGTTTTAGTTCTTATTCTGGCTCCAAAATCACAGATGTGTATAAGAGACAGGTATAAAACATAATGAAACGTGATTGAAAAAGTGAAACTAGAATATATATCTGTGAAAGTTTCCAGAACCTTTGCTCCTATATTAATTCATCCATTTGTTATAGAATATCTTCTTCCCAGTTGATTACCATTCTTTTTATAAGGGTGATTGTTGTTGTTTAGTCACTAAATCTTATCTGACTCTTTTATGACCCCAGGCTCCTCTGTCCATGGGATTTCCCAAGCAAGAATACTGGAGTGGATTGCCATTTTTTCTCCAGGGGATCTTCATTACCCATTGATAGAATCTACATCTCCTGCATTGATAGGCAGGTTCTTTACCATGGAGCCATCAGGGACGTATAGGAGAAGCAGATATTTTGCAAGTGTTATCATTCAGACAGTTTTCTGACATGTGAACCTTCTACCTCCTTTATAAACAGGATCACTCTTATGCCTCAACCTAATGAGCACCCTACGAAGGTGTTTGTTTGTTTTATTTGCTTTGCTTTGATTGCTTAGTTTGGCCTGGCTTGATTTGGTTATCTTGGTTTATTTTGGGGAGGCTGTGAAAATAACCTTGCAGGAATAAAATATAACAAAAATTATGAGATATGTTGAGGCAAGGATTGTGCATGTGTCAATGACAGTTGACATGTAGTCTTGGCATGAAGCTGGTATCTGCAATGTATTTGTAAATGACAATAGTTCTTGTATCCCCATTCAATTATTTTTGTCCCTATGAGAACATGGCAACCCACTCTAGTATTCTTGCCTGGAAAATCCCATGGATGGAAGAGCCTTTTAGGCTACAGTCCGTGGGGTCGCAAAGAGTCGGACACGACTGAGCGACTTCACCTCCCCTCACCTATGATAACTTTTTAGTTAAGTATCCAAGGTATAGGAAAATGGCCAGGAATACCTAGACGACCTGAAATATGAAATGGAAAAGTATCCAAAGTGCATTTCCTAATTTTGCTCCCTATTTCTCGGATAAATCAAATGTGACACTTCATTTATACCTGCTTCCTCACTTTTGCTACAGCTTGACTGTCAATTTAATTTTTGATGTTTCCTCTTAATAACTTACCCACTATTGAACATTTTCTGTGTATCAGGCACCAATGTTATATTCCTTTCATTATCTATTATCTATGAAGTATTTAATATTCCCATTTTACAGATGAGGAAACTGAGGCTTAGGTTAAATAGTCTTTCCAAGTTCTATGCTCTTACTTCAGCACATCATTATGCCTGTAAAGGACTTGAAAACCTGAACTGGCTCTGCAAATAGTAGAATAAATTATCCCTGGCTTAGCAAATATATTAGATATTTTATATAAAAGAACAATGAAGACAAATATTTAATTTTCAATTAATAATCTCAGTAGGTGAAAATGCCCAGATCTTATGTGAATCACAATGTAGTTAACAGATCAGTTTTGAAAAATTTAAATTATGATAAAGTAACCTGCTATAAAGAGATACTATCCTTGCTAAAATGTTAATTATTTCAAAATGGAAATCTGATTGTTCTTAGGATAATTGACTAGGCCACTGGGTTACGTGATTTGGCTGTTCATGACATATCTTCCCTTAAATTGTGGTTTGGAAATATTATGAAAGATGGGCTTCTTTCACTGAAGTCGATAGTTAATTTTTCAGTGTCCCTTAACTGCTAACATTTGAAGTGAACATTTTTATTACTGAGAAGAGATGCTTTTGGAATCACTACTGGGATAAGAGTCATAGTGGTTTTTGCAATGATGGAAAGGTTAGAACAATTAGAAAGTACTCATGGTATAACTGGGATTATGAATTACTGGTACATTATGAAACCATTTTAAATGATTGGAGAAAAGTAGAGTTAAAATAATAAAAGAACACCAATTTTAAATCACAAAGGTCATTTAAGGATTGTTATTTACTCTATCATGTATTTTTTTCCTTTAGGGGACACATTTATTCTTTAATATTTATCTTTGTGTATATTATATTTTGTATTTATTATTATGTCCAAACAATAAAGTTATTAATAGCCATTCCTCTAATAATAGTCTCATCTTTCATCTATTCTGTTAGAATATGGCATGCTAACATTCATTCTGAAGGATAATTTATTAATGTATTAATGTACCCAGTGACCTGTAGATATCTAATAACTGCCAAAACAGCAGGACTGAGGTTTGTCCTGTGAGTCATATGTAAAAAATATTAACCTGATGTACCATCTTAGGATGTGACTCTGAGATATCATTATAAAATTCTATTTACACATCCATATTCTGAGTGATGTAGCTTTTTCATGACATTCACAATCACTAATATTTTGTTGATGTTTGAAACAACTCAAACACTTTTCAGACTGCTCAGTGTTTGCTTGGTTTGGACATTCCTAGTATCTTTCCCAATATGAGAGTATTTGTTATGCTTCTTCTCCTGAAATTCAAATAGTCCCAATGTGACCTGAAGGAAGTACAGCTTTCTGAGTTACCTTGATAACGGAAATGAATTCTGTTAGAGGTCTGGAAGGACTGAACTCAGCAACATAGGCTAGAAGTCAGAAAAAAATTATTTGATCTTGATTTGAGTGTCAGTGAATTTGGGTGAAACAAATTCCTGGATTCTCAGGGACTACACCTCAACCCTTAAAAGTTTCACTCCTATGTCTTAAACTTCTCCCTCTTTATTGTTTCATACTTGTTGATATATATACATGCTCACCTCTTGCTAAAAATCAAAAACAACCAAATTCATATACCAATCTTCTCAGCCCAGATATATCCAGGTACTACAGTACCTCTGTCCACAATCTGAGAAACTGCTTACACTTTATCTAGACTATCCTTTGGCATCATTGATCTGCTCTACTGTCTATTTGTTCCCAATTTCAGTATTTATTTTTTCATAGCTTCACTTTTCCTCTCCTAGTTTCCTTTCGTAGATAATCTTGATTCCTCACTTCTTAAGTTGGATACTAGCTTATTTATATCTGTCTTTTTTTCAAATATATTTATTTAAATGTGCATATGTCCCTTTTATATACAATTTTCACTCCATTCCTCAACAATTGAGATGTAGCATGTTTGTTGTCATTCAACTCTAAGTCTTTGAAAATCCCATTATGATTTATGTGATGATTATACATCAATTAGTTAATTAATGCATAGTTCTATTGTTTTTGTTATTTTTTTTTAAGTTATTTAGACTGTGGTCATAGAATGTAATTCTTAGCCATTTCTTTAAATCAGTTCAATCAGTTCAATACTTAAGTCTCAGTATATAGACATTTTTGTAATTGCCTTATATAAGCTTGAGAAGGACAAATATTCTCCATATATTTTTATGTCCATTAAATTTATGTTAATTTATGTTAAATTTAGTCTTCCCTGGTGGCTCAGAGGTTAAAGCGTCTGCCTCCAATGCGGGAGACCCGGGTTCGATCCCTGGGTCGGGAAGATCCCCTGGAGAAGGAAATGACAATCCACTCCAGTATTCTTGCCTGGAGAATCCCATGGATGGAGAAGCCTAGTAGGTTACAGTCCATGGGGTCACAAAGAGTCGGACACGACTGAGCGACTTCACCTATCTTACTATCCTAAATTTATGTTATTTATTGTGTTTTTAAAATATTTTATACCTATATTCTATTTTTTTCCAACATTATGTCTATATTGAGAGAAACATGTTAATATCTACTACTTTGGTAGTTCAGTTCAGTCACTCAGTCTGTCCAACTTTTTGTGACCCCATGGACCACAGCACGCCAGGTCTCCCTGTCCATCACCGACTCCCAGAGTTTACCTAAACTCATGTCCACTGAGTCAGTGATGCCATCCAACCATCTCATCCTCTGTCGTCCCCTTCTCCTCCTGCCTTCAATCTTTCCCAGCATCATGGTCTTTTCAAATGAGTCCACTCTTCACATCAGGTGGCCAAAGTATTGGAGTTTCAGTTTCAACATCAGTCCTTCCAATGAATACTCACTGATCTCCTTTAGGATTCACTGGTTGGATCTCCTTGCAGTCCAAGGGACTCTCAAGAGTCTTCTCCAACACCACAGTTCAAAAGCATCAATTCTTCAGTGCTCAGCTTTCTTTATAGTGCAACTCTCTCATCCATATGTGACTATTGGAAAAACCATAGTCTTGAAGAGATGGACCTTTGTTGGCAAAGCAATGTCTCTGCTTTTAAATATGCTGTCTAGGTTGGTCATAACTTTCCTTCCAAGGAGTAAGTGTCTTTTAATTTCACGGCTGCAGTCACTATCTGCAGTGATTTCAGAACCACTCCCCGCCAACCAAAAATAAAGTCAGCCACTGTTTCCCCATCTATTTCCCATGAAGTAATGGGACTGGATGCTATGATCTTAGTTTTCTGAATGTTGAGTGTTAAGCCAACTTCTTCACTCTCCTCTTTCATCAAGTGGCTCTTTAGTTCTTCTTGGCTTTCTGTCATAAAGGTGGTGTCATCTGCATATCTGAGGCGATTGATATTTCTCCCAGCAATCTTGATTCTAGCTTGTGCTTCATCCAGGCCAGCATTTCTCAAGATATACTCTGCATATTAGTTAAATAAGCAGAGTGACAATATGCAGCCTTGGCATACTCCTTTTCCTATTTGGAACCAGTCTGTAGTTCCATGTCGAGTTCTGACTGTTGCTTCTTGACCTGAATACAGATTTCTCAGGAGGCAGTTCAGGTGGTCTGGCATTCCCATCTCTTTCAGAATTTTCCACAGTTTATTGTGATCCACACAGTCAAAGGCTTTGTTTTGGCATAGTCAATAAAGCAGAATAGGTGTTTTTCTGGAACTCACTTGCTTTTTCCATGATTCAGTGGATGTTGGCAATTTGATCTCTGGTTCCTCTGCCTTTTCTAAAACCAACTACTTTGATAATTACTATATAAATTTTCTTCTGTTTCTGTCAATTTTTGTATATAAAATGTTTGCTTTTTTATCAAGTGTAAGCATTTTGGGGATTATTATGTATTCCAAATGGATTGACTATTTATCGTTATATAATGACATTCTTGTGAGTTAGTAATAGTCATAAAGTTTTTATGATGTCTGATTTTTGCCTTATTAAAGAAATCAAATCTTTCTCACTTCATAGAAATATTTTCTATATTGTTTGAAATGTTGGCAATACTGTTTATGTTTTAAATAATCATTGTATCTTTCCTTTGTTTCTCTTGTCTTATTGTATTGACTGTAGCTTCAAGTAAACATTGTATAATAATAATATTAGTAAGTGTTTTTATTTTATAAAGTATTTAATTTTTGAAATGTCTTTAATATTTGACCAAGTATTATGCC
>SJYT01033998.1:58141-123595 GCA_006410635.1 Cephalophus harveyi | reverse complement strand
GAAAAAGCTGGCTTACAATTCAACATTCAAAAAATGAAGTTCATGGCATCTGGTTCCACCACTTCATGGCAAATAGATGGGTAAAAAGTGGAAACAGTGACAGATTTTATTTTCTTAGGCTCCAGAATCACTGTGGATGGTGACTGTAGCCATGAAATTAAAAGACACTCACTCCTTGGAAGAAAAGCTATGACAAAACTAGACAGCATATTAAAGAGCAGAGACATCACTTTGAGGGTAGAGTCAATAATGATTTTTCCAGTAGTCATGTAGGGATGTGAGGAGTTGGACCATAAAAAAGGCTGAGTGCCAAATAATTGATGCCTTTGAATTGTAGTACTGGAGAAAACTCTTGAGAGTCCCTTGGACACCAAGGTCATCAAATGAGTCAATCCTAAAAGAAATCAGCCCTGACCATTCATTGGAAGGACAGATGCTGAGACTGAAGCTCCAAAACCTTAACCACCTGATGTGAAGAGCTGACACCCTGGAAAAGACTCTGATTTTGTGAAAGATTGTGGGCAAGAGGATAATGGTGTGACAGAGGATGAGATAGTTGGATGGCATCATTGATTCAATGTACATGAGTTTGAGCAAACTCTAGGTTATAGTGAAGGACAATGAAGCCTTGTGGCTATAGTTCATCGACTCACAAAGAGTAGGACATGACTTAGCAACTGAACAACAAACCAATGGTTACTAAAATCTTCAAAGAGAAAAGTTTAAAAATTGGAAAAATAATTCAATAAGAAACAAAACTCTAAATGCTACAGAACTTTGCAAAGGCAGTCATTTGTAAGAGTTAAGTCTATAATGTTAAACTCAAGAAACAAGAACAATCTCAAATAAACAACTTCCCAGTACACGTAAAGATACCAGAAAAAGAAGAACAAATCAAAGTTAGTAGAAATAATAAATATCAGAGTAGAAATAAGTGATAGGTACATTAGAAAAACAACAGAAGATATCAGTGTAACTAAATATTAGTTCCTTGAAAAGTTAAAAAAAGGATAAATCTTCAGCCATGTTCATTAACAAAGGAGAGAATGACCAAATAAATAAAATTAGAAATAAAATAGAAGTTGCAACCTATTTAACAGAAATATAGGCAATCATAAGAGAATACTATAAACAGATAAGTGCCAACAAATTAGAAAACCTGGAGGAAATGGATAAATTTTTAGAAATATGCAATATTTAAAGACCAAATAAGGAAGAAATAGAAAATATGGGCCAACCTGTTATTGGTAATGAGATTGAAAAAGACCTCAATTAAAAAATCTTCCCGTAAACAAATCTGGGACCAAATGAAATTGTATGATTTGCAACCACATGGAAGGATCTAGAGGATATTATACTAAGGGAGTAAATCAACTGCTGCTACTGTTGCTTCAGTTGTGTCTGACTCTTTGTGACTCTATGGACTGCAGCCTGCCAGGCTTCTCTGTCTATGGATTTCTCCAGGCAAGAGTACTTGAGTGGGTTGTCATGCCCTCCTCCAGGGGATCTTCCCAACTCAAGGATCAAACCTGGGTCTCCTGCATTGCAGGCAGATTCTTTACTACTGAGACAACAGGGAAAGACAAATACTGTATGATCTCATTTATATGTGGAGTCTAATAACCAAACCAAGTGGGAAAACATAACAAAACAGAATCAGGCTTAGGGGCACAAAGAACAAAGAGGTGATTGCCAAAGGAAAGGAGGGTGGGGGGGTGGTGAATAAAATAGGTGATGAGCAAACTTCTGGTTTCAAAATAAATAAGTCACTGAAATGAAATGTACACCATGGTAAAGACAGCCAACAGTATTGTTAAGAAGAAGAGGTATGACAATAGTTTGGCAGAAAAGATACGACCAGCCTAGACAGGATATTGAAAAGTAGAGACTACTTTGCCAACAAACGCCTGTCTAGTCAAAGCTATGGTTTTTCTAGTAGTCATGTATAGATGTGAGAGTTGGAATATGAAGAAAGCTGAGTGCCAAAGAACTGATGCTTTCTAACTGTGGTGTTGGAGAAGACTCTTGAGAGTCCCTTGGACTGCAATGAGATCAAAACAGTCAATCCTAAAGGCAATCAATTCTGAATATACATTGGAAGGGCTGATGCTGAATCTGAAGCTTCAATAATTTGGCCACCTGATGTGAAGAACTGACTCAGTGGAAAAGACCCTGATGCTGGGAAAGGTTGAGGGCAGGAAGAGAAAGGGATGACAGAGGATGAGATGGTTGGATGGCATCACTGACTTGATGGATGTGTGTTTGAGCTAGTTTCAGGAGTTAGTGCTGGAATGGGAGACTGGCATGATCAGTCCATGGGGTTTCAAAGAGTCAGACACAACTGAGTGACAACTGAATACAGTCAAAATGTGATAGCTTTGTATGGTGGCAGATGATACCTAGAATCATCTTGGTGATCATTTTGTAATGTATAGAAATATTGAATAGCAGTGTTGGAGATAAGCATTGTTGGTAGTTATATTTCAATTAATGCTCTAACTTTTAAAAGAGAAAGAAGGTAAAAATAAACTACAAACCAATGATCTATGTTGTATATTGCAAAAGAGATAGAGTTCTTTACTGATTTTCTGATTTCAAAAATAAATTCTCTTGGTGTCAAGATTCTATCCTTGGTGCCTGGGATGGCCTTGTCATTTGTTTAGGTCAACAATTTATAGCATATACTATATGCTAAGACTGGGTCTCAGGAGGCTTTGTATGTTTCTTTTCTTACTTTTGAAATGCTACTACTATGTAAACCAGTGATCGCTGCAAAGAAATAGAGGAAAGCAATAAAATGGGAAAGACTAGAGATCTCTTCAAGAAAATTAGAGATATCAAGGAAACATTTCATACAAGATGGGCTCAATAAAGGACAAAAATGGTATAGACTTAACAGAAGCAGAAGATATTAAGAAGAGGTTGCAAGAATACACAGAAGAGTTATATGAAAAAGGTGTTAATGAACCAGATAATCACTATGGTATGATCACTCACCTAGAACCAGACATCCTGGAATGTGAAGTCAAGTGGGCCTTAGGAAATATCACAATGAACAAAGCTAGTGAAGGTGATGGAATTCCAGTTGACTATTTCAAATCCTAAAAGATAATGCTCTGAAAATCCTACACTCAATAGGTCAGCAAATTTGGAAAACTCAGCAGTGGCCACAGGACTGGAAAAGGTCAATTTCATTCCAATCCCAAAGAAAGGCAATGCAAAAGAATGCTGAATCTACCACACAATTGATCTACCACTGATCTCACACACTAGTAAAGTAATGCTCAGAATTCTCCAAGCCACTCTTCAACAATATGTGAACTGTGAACTACCAGATATTCAAGCTGGTTTTATGATCTCTGGAAACCAGAGATCATATTGTCAATATCTGCTAGATCATTGAAAAAGCAAGAGAGTTCCAGAAAAACATCGTTTTCTACTTTATTGACTATGCCAAAGCCTTTGACTGTGTGGATCACAACAAACTGTGGGAAATTCTTCAAGAGATGGGAATACCAGACTACCAGACCTGATTCTTGAGAAATCTGTATGCAGGTCAGGAAACAATTAGAACTGGACCTGGAACAACAGACTGGTTCCAAATGGGAAAAGGAGTATGTCAAGGCTGTATATTGTCACCCTGCTTATTTAGCTTATATGCAGAGTACATCATGAGAAACGCTGGCCTGGAAGAAGCACAAGGTGGAATCAAGATTGCTGGCAGAAAGATCAATAACCTCAGATATGCAGATGACACCACCCTTATGGTAGAAAGTGAAGAAGAGGTAAAGACCCTTTTGATGAAAGTGAAAGAGGAGAGTGAAAAAGTTGGCTTATAGCTCAACATTCAGAAAACAAAGATCATGGCATCCGGTCCCATCACTTCATGGGAAATAGATGGGGAAACAGTCGAAATAGTAGCAGACTTTATTTTTTGGGCTCCAAAATCACTGCAGATGGTGACTGCAGCCATGAAATTAAAAGATGCTTACTCCTTGGCAGGAAAGTTATAACCAACCTAAACAGCATATTAAAAAGCAGAGACATTATTTTGCCAACAAAGGTCTGTAGAGTCAAAGCTATGGTTTTTCTAGCAGCCATGCATGGATGTGAGAGTTGGAATATAAAGAAAACTGAATGTGAAAGAATTGATGATTTTTGAAATATGGTGTTTCAGATTTTTGAGAGTCCCTTCAACAGAAATGATATCCAACCAGTCCATTCTAGAGGAAATGCGTCCTGATTATTCATTGGAAAGACTGATGCTGAAGCCTACACTCCAATACTGTGGCCAGTATTGAAAGAGCTGATGGGAAGAGCTGACTCATTTGAAAAGACTCTGATGCTGGGAAAGACTGAAGGTGGGAGGAGATGGAGATGGCAGAGGATAAGATGGTTGGATGCTATCACTGACTCAATGGACATATGTTTGAGTAAACTCCAGGAGTTGGGAGACCTGGTGTGCTAGAGTCCATGGGGTTGCAAAGAGTCAAACACGACTGAGCGACTGAACTAAACTGAACCATGTAAATAAATCTAGGTTAGCTTTCTGGATAAGACATCTGACTTCATTCTCTTTTTGACTTTAGCTGACAGTAAGCTGGACCCCAGACTTGTGAGTGGGGCCATTCTTCCTCATCTAGCTCTCACTGAGTTAGCAGCTGTGCACAGGCATATCAGCCAGCCTAGCTCTGAGAAGACAGGGCTGGTGTGGGCATCCTTGCAAAACCACCAAGTTGAACTCACACCCGAGTTCAAATCCTGATTTCATTGATAGCTCTGTAATCTTGGGTAAGTACTTAATAGCCACCATCCCACATCTCTATACCTTTTAAAAGGTAGGAAAATGTCAATGTTATAGATTAAATGAGTAGCCCGGGCTGTGGACAAAAATTAAACCCAGTGGAAGCTAGTAAGACCGTAAGATTTAGACTGGTGATGTCCTTCAGAACTTTTTAAAAAATTTTGAGTAAATATCTTTGTTACCTATTTCCATGTAATTTGACAAAGAAGCATCATGTTCAGAGTGCAAAGTTCACTGGCCTTGGATGAAGGAGTCCTGTGATAGGGACAGGACCTGACACCATTTGTGTGATTTTTTAAAAATTCAGATTTAATAGACATAATGCCTGTATAATTTTAAGAGAGTCACCTGTCCTACCTGGAACACAAGTTTATCACATGAAGAAATGTGTTGATCCTTTTCTAGAATGAACTTTCTGTGATTCCAGTTTGTTAAAACCTCTTATAACCTCTATAAAATCTATCATAAATATAAGAACATGTAACCTCACCTGCAACAATACAGTGTGCAGAACATATTAACAACCTTTATGCTATGCATGTATCTTTGTAGGCATTAAGCATGACATCATCTTGGCTTAAGTGAGAGATGAAATATATCCTTATTTTAACATGAAGATTTGCATTGTCATACTTGTTTCTATAATAATCAATAATGTGAACTTGTGTACATTCCTTAATTTATCAGGAAAATAATTGGAATTGCTCTTACATTTTTGGAATGTTAAACCTCTTTGAAAACCTAACAAAAGCAATGTATGTTCTCCCCAACTTCCAAAACTGCCTGTATGTTTAAACAAAATTTTAGAGGGTTCAAGAATCCCTATAAATCTACCCACAAATTTTGTGGCCATGATTCTGAATTAAAAATTCTACCTGTAAAAGGGGCTTACCTGGTAGCTCAGGTGGTAAAGAATTTGCCTGCCATGCAAGAGACCCAATTCAATCCCTGGGTCATTTCTTACTTTTGAAGATCCTCTGGAGAAGGGAAGTCAACCCATGCCAGTATCTTTGCCTGAGGAATGCCATGGAAAGAGGAGTCTGGCCGGCCACAGTCCATGAGGTCAGAAAGTCAGACAGGACTGAGTGACTCACACACCCACAAATACACACACACAATAAAAGATACCTAATGCTAACATTCTATACTCCTAAGAGATGAGTAACAAATAATTCAAACTTCAGAAGTTTGCAATTGAATTCCTAACCTTCAGTCTTCCAAAGTGATCTCTCTGTTCATTTGTTATATCAGATAACAAATTCTTTTATTCTAGCTTCTCACACTACAAATTTGGAATCAATCTACTTTCTTTTTCCTCCCATTTCCTCTTCAAACTTCCCTCTGAAGTTTGCACCTAAAAAATGAGCAGCAAGAAGTTAAAATATTACAACTATAGTTGAGTCAACACAGAGTATCAGAATCACTAGAGTCAAAAAGCATGTCACCTTGTACGTCCTCTTGTTTTCTCCACTGTGTAAAAGAATATGTGATGAGTCAGCATAACTGTCACACTGAATTTGAATTCTAGATAAGAGTTACGTATATCATTAATGGACCTCTGTTTAGAAGTGTGTGTGTGTGTGTGTGTGTGTGTGTGTGTGTGTGTGTGTGTGTGTGCATGTGCATGTGCATGTGCATTTGGCAAAAGACAAACTTTGTACTTCTCTTGTGATTTCAGCTGAGGTTGAGTGAAAGTGTACGTCTCTCAGTTGCGTCCGACTCTTTGTGACCTATGGACTGTAGCTTTTCTGTCCTTGGTATTATCCAGGCAAGACCACTGGAATGGGTAGCCATCTCTTTTCCAGGGGCTCTTCCCAACCCAGGGATAAAACTCAGGTCTCCTGAATTGCAGGCAGATTGCTTACTGTCTGTGTTACCAGGGAAGCCCAACTGAGGTCAAAGAGAAGCCAAATCACTTAACTGCGTCTGATCTGAGATGCTTACCTTTGACCAGAAGGATACTCCTGGGAGTGATACTCTTTTCTGCCTCCTCTAAAGTGATGCATTTATTTCTTCAGGAGCCCTTTGGGATTCCTTCCACACAGAAGTCCCGAAATATGTACCATAATCTCCAAAGACATAATTAGAATTCATTTGAAGTATGGGGATAATGTGTTAATTAGGATATAACAATATGACGAGTACTTCATTAAAAATTGGCTCTTTAAATGGATCTAAGTCACAATCTTACAATTACATAAGTCTGATAATTGAAACTCTCCAAATTGTATTAATTAGACTTCTCCAAAATGAATCATGCAGCCCAAAATTTTCTTCTTTGCCATATGCTCTTCTCTCTGTCAAGGCCACACTTCCTTTTCTCATTCATCAGACAATTCCAACCCCTCTTTGTTGTTATGGCTTGAATTTTATACCTTCAAAACTCTCTTGTTGGAGCCCTAACCACCCCTGGCTTACTAATTCTGAATATGACTGTATTTGTAAATGGTGGTGATAGTCACATCTGGCTCTTTGCCACCCCATGGACTGTAGCCTGCCAGGCTTCTCTGTCCATGGGATTTGTTGGGCAAGAATACTGGAATGGGTTGCCATTTCCTTCCCCAGGGATCTTCCCAACCTAAGGATTGAACCCACATCTCCTGTATTTCAGGCAGGTTCTTTACTACTGAGCCACCAGGGAAGTAGGTAGGGCTTTAAGAGACATGATTAAGTTAAAATGAGGTGACTAGGATAAGCCTTAATCCAATATGACTTGTCAGTCAGTCAGTCAGTTCAGTGGCTCAGTCATGTCCAAATCTTTGCTACCCCAAGGACTGAAACACCTAGGCCTTCCTGTGTATCACTAACTCCTGGAGTCTTCTCAGACAAATGTCCATTGAGTCGGTAAAGCTATCCAATCATCTCATCCTCTTTTGTTCCCTTCTCCTCCTGCCTTTAATCTTTTCCCAGCAGTAGGGTCTTTTCAAATAAGTCAGTGGCCAAAGTATTGGGGTTTCAGCATCAGCACCAGTCCTTCGAATGAATATTCAGGACTGATCTCCTTTAGGATGGACTGGCTGGATATCCTAGGTATCCAAGGGACTCTTTGGAGTCTTTTCCAACACCACAGTTCAAAAGCATCAATTTTTCCCTGCTCAGCTTTCTTTATAGTCCAACTCTCACTCCCATACATGACTACTGGAAAAACCATAGCTTTGACTCTATGGACCTTTGTTGACAAAGTCATGTCTCCGCTTTTTAATATGCTGTCTGCTGCTGCTGCTGCTAAGTCACTTCAGTTGTGTCCGACTCTGTGCAACCCCATAGATGGCAGCCCATCAGTCTCCCCTGTCCCTGGGATTCTCCAGGCAAGAACACTGGAGTGGGTTGCCATTTCCTTCTTCAATGCATGAAAGTAAAAAGTGAAAGTGAAGTCGCTCAGTTGTGTCTGACTCTTCACGACCCCATGGACTGCAGCCCACCAGGCTGCTCCTTCCATGGGATTTTCCAGGCAAGAGTACTGGAGTCGGGTGCCATCACCTTCTCTGTATATGCTGTCTAGGTTGGGCAAAACTTTCCTTCTAAGGAGTAAGCGTCTTTTAATTTCATGGCTGCAATCACCATCTGCAGTGATTTTGGAGGCCAAAAAGATAGTCTGTGATTGTTTCCACTGTTTCCCCATCTATTTGCCATGAAGTGATGGGAACAGATGCCATGATCTTCGTTTTCTGAAGGTTGAGTTTTAAGCCAACTTTTTCACTCTCCTCTTTCACTTTCATGAAGAGGCTCTTGAGTTCATTTTCACTTTCTTTCATAAGGGTGGTATCATCTGCATATCTGAGGCTATTGATATTTCTCCAGGCAATCTTGATTTCAGCTGTGCTTCATCCAGTTAGGCATTTCTCATGTTGTATGCTGCATAGAAGTTAAATAAGCAGGGTGACAATATATGGCCTTGATGTACTCCTTTCGTGATTTGGAACCAGTCTGTTTTGCCATGTCCAGTTCTAACTGTTGCTTCTTTAACTGCATACAGATTTCTCATGAGGCAGGTCAGGTGGTCTGATGTTCCAAAGTCTAATTTTTCCACAGTTGTGATTCACACAGTCAAGGCTTTGGCATAGTCAATAAAGCAGAAATAGATGTTTTTCTGGAACTCTCTTGCTTTTTCTAAGTATCTTCATTTTTCTAAGTATCTTCATTTTTCTAAGTATCTTCTCAGAAAACTGAGATTTGGACACATGAAGAGATACCAGGAATGCTTGTACACAAAGGAAAAAAAGATGTGTGGAAAAAGCAAGAGGGTTGTTGTTTTTCAGTCGTTCAGTCATGTCCGACTGTTTGTGACTCCACGGACTGCAACACACCAGCTTCCTGTGCTTTACCATTTCCCAGATTTTGCTCAAACTCACGTCCACTGAATCAGTGATGCCATTCAACCATTTGCTCCTCTGTTGTGAGGGTGGCTATCTACAAGCAGAAGATAGAAACCCTGATGGCATTTTAACTTTGGCCTTTTATCATACAGAAATGTGATAAAGTAAATTGCTGTTGCTTATGTCACCCAGTCCATGATATTTTGTTATAACCTATCAAAGTAGTATACTTTCTAATCAACAGTAGGGCTCCTTTATGCTGGTAAACGTCATGTTTTACATGTATAAAGACTACTTAAGTTAGGGAATGAGATGACCGTAATAAAACGTTCTCTAAGTTTGAATTAATGTGCACATAAAAGTGAACATCTAAAGAAATAGAAAAATTGATGGGATCTTAACTGATACCAGTCATTTGTTCACTGTAGAGGGATTTTCCAGGCCTTCTCTGATAGCTCAGTTGGTACAGAATCTGCCTGTAATGCGGGAGACCCCAGTTTGATTCCTGGGTTGGGAAGATCCACTGGAGAAGGGATAGGAGACCCACTCCAGTATTCTTGGACTTCCCTTGTGGCTCAGCTAGTAAAGAATCTGCCTGCAATTTGGGAGGCCTGGGTTCAATCGCTGGGTTGGGAAGATCTCCTGGAGAAGGGAAAGGCTATCCACTCCAGTATTCTGGCCTGGAGAATTCTATGGACTGTATAGTCCCTGAGGTTGCAAAGATTTGGACATAACTGAGCAATTTTCACTTTCATTGAGACTTTCATTCTGAATCTCTCTTAGATATAGAGCTATTTGAAATCTTTCTTTGTGCCCCTCTACTTATCTATTTCTATCTACGTCTCCATTTATGTTTAAGTCTTCAGTTTAGTTCAGTTCAGTCACTCGGTCATGTCCGAATCTTGGTGATCCCATGGACTGCAGCACTCCAGGCTTCCCTGTCCATTGTCAACAGCCAGAGTTTACTCAAGCTCATGCCCATTGAGTTGGTGATGCCACCCAACCATCTCATCCTCTGTCGTCCCCTTCTCCTCCTACCTTCAATATTTCCAAGCATCAGGGTCTTTTCCAATGAGTCAGTTCTTCACATCAGGTGGACAAAATATTGGAGTTTCACCTTTAGCATCAGTCCTTCCAATGAATATTCAGGACTGATTTCCTTTATTTATTTTTTTCTAGTACTTTTTTTTTTCTTTTTAAAGAAAAATTTATTTTATTTTATTATTTTATTTATGTATTTAAATATAAATTTATTTATTTTTAATTGGAGGCTAATTACTTTACAATATTTTAGTGGTTTTTGCCATACATTGACATGAATCAGCCATGGGTGTACATGTGTTCCCCATCCTGAGCCCCCCACCCACCTCCCTCCCCATCCCATCCCTCTGGACTGGTTGAATCTTGTTGCAGTCCAAAAGACTCCCAAGAGTCTTCTCCAACACCAGAGTTCAAAAGCATAAGTTCTTCGGTGCTCAGCTTTCTTTATAGTCCAACTCTCACATCCATACATGATTACTGGAAAAAACATAGCTTTGACTAGACATTACTTTGTTGTCAAAGTAATGTGTCTGCTTTTTAATATCCTGTCTAGGTTGGTCATAACTTTTCTTTCAAGGAGCAAGTGTCTTTTAATTTCATGACTTTAAGTCTTACACTTGCTATTAGATGCCATGATCTTCGTTTTCTGAACGTTGAGTTTTAAGCCAACTTTTTCACTCTCCTCTTTCACTTTCATCAAGAGGATCTTGAGTTCATTTTCACTTTCTTCCATAAGGGTGGTATCATCTGCATATCTGAAGCTATTGATATTTCTCCAGACAGTCTTGATTTCATCTGTGCTTCATTCAGTTAGGCATTTCTCATGCTGTACACTGTATAGAAGTTAAATAAGCAGGGCGACAATATATGGCCTTGATGTACTCCTTTTGTGATTTGGAACCAGTCTGTTTTGCCATGTCCAGTTCTAACTGTTGCTTCTTTACCTGCATACAGATTTCTCATGAGGCAGGTCAGGTGATCTGATGTTCCAAAGTCTTTAAGATTTTTCCACAGTTGTGATTCACACAGTCAAGGCTTTGGCATAGTCAATAAAGCAGAAATAGATGTTTTTCTGGAACTCTCTTGCTTTTTCTAAGTATCTTCATTTTTCTAAGTATCTTCATTTTTCTAAGTATCTTCTAAGAAAACTGAGATTTGGACACATGAAGAGATACCAGGAATGCTTGTACACAAAGGAAAAAAAGATGTGTGGAAAAAGCAAGAGGGTTGTTGTTTTTCAGTCGTTCAGTCATGTCCGACTGTTTGTGACTCCACGGACTGCAACACACCAGCTTCCTGTGCTTTACCATTTCCCAGATTTTGCTCAAACTCACGTCCACTGAATCAGTGATGCCATCCAACCATTTGCTCCTCTGTTGTGAGGGTGGCTATCTACAAGCAGAAGATAGAAACCCTGATGGTATTTTAACTTTGGCCTTTTATCATACAGAAATGTGATAAAGTAAATTGCTGTTGCTTATGTCACCCAGTCCATGATATTTTGTTATAACCTATCAAAGTAGTATACTTTCTAATCAACAGTAGGGCTCCTTTATGCTGGTAAACGTCATGTTTTACATGTATAAAGACTACTTAAGTTAGGGAATGTGATGACCGTAATAAAACGTTCTCTAAGTTTGAATTAATGTGCACATAAAACTGAACATCTAAAGAAATAGAAAAATTGATGGGATCTTAACTGATACCAGTCATTTGTTCACTGTAGAGAGATTTTCCAGGCCTTCTCTGATAGCTCAGTTGGTACAGAATCTGCCTGTAATGCGGGAGACCCCAGTTTGATTCCTGGGTTGGGAAGATCCACTGAAGAAGGGATAGGAGACCCACTCCAGTATTCTTGGGCTTCCCTTGTGGCTCAGCTAGTAAAGAATCTGCCTGCAATTTGGGAGGCCTGGGTTCAATCCCTGGGTTGGGAAGATCCTCTGGAGAAGGGAAAGGTTATCCACTCCAGTATTCTGGCCTGGAGAATTCTATGGACTGTATAGTCCCTAAGGTTGCAAAGATTTGGACATAACTGAGCAATTTTCACTTTCATTAAGATTTTCATTCTGAATCTCTCTTAGATATAGAGCTATTTGAAATCTTTCTTTGTGTCCCTCTACTTACCTATTTCTATCTATGTCTCCTTTTATGTTTAAGTCTTCAGTTTAGTTCAGTTCAGTCACTCAGTCATGTCTGAATCTTGGTGATCCCATGGACTGCAGCACACCAGGCCTCCCTGTCCATTGTCAACAGCCAGAGTTTACTCAAGCTCATGCCCNTTTGCATCCGCTCAGTTCAGTCGCTCAGTCCTGTCTGACTATTGGCGAACCCATTGACTGCAGCATGCCAGGCTTTCCTGTCCATCACTAACTTCTGGAGCTCACTCAAACTCATGTCCATAGAGTAAGTGAAATCATCCAACCATCTCATCCTCTGTCCTCCCCTTCTCCTCCTGCCTTCAATCTTTCCCAGCATCAGGGTCTTTTCCAAGGAGTCTGTTCTTCACATCAGGTGGCCAAAGTATTGTGGTTTCAGGTTCAGCATCATCCTTCCAATGAATATTCAGGACTGATTTCCTTTAGGATGGACTGGTTGGATCTCCTTGCAGTCCAAGGGACTTTCGAGAGTCTTCTCCAACACCACAGTTCAAAAGCATCAATTCTTTGGTGCTCAGCTTTCTTTCTAGTCCAACTCTCACATCCATACATGACTACTGGAAAAACCATAGCTTTGATTAGATGGATCTCTGCTGGAAAAGTAATATCTCTGCTTTTTAATGTACTGTCTAGGTTTGTCATAGCTTTTCTTCCAAGGAGCAAGCACCTTTTAATTTCATAGCTGCAGTCACCATCTGCAATGATTTTGGAGCCCCCAAAATAAAGTCTGTCACTGTTTCCATTGTTTTCCCATCTATTTGCCATGAAGTGATGGGATTGGATGCCAAGATCTTAGTTTTCTGACTGTTGAGTTTTAAGCCAGCTTTTTCATTCTCTTCTTTCACTTTCAAGAGGCTCTTTAGCTCTCCTATGCTTTCTGCCATAAGGGCAATATCTTCTCCGTATCTGAGGTTATTGTTATTTCTCCTGGCAATCTTGATTTCAGCCTGTGCTTCATCCAGCCTGGCATTTCACATCATCTACCCTGCATATAAATTTAAATAAGTAGGGTGACAATATACTACCTTGATGTATTCTTTTCCTGATTTGGAACTTTTTTCCTGTGGTCATGTATGGATGTGAGAGTTGGACTGTGAAGAAGGCTGAGCGCTGAAGAATTGATGCTTTTGAACTGTGGTGTTGGAGAAGACTCTTGAGAGTCCCTTGGACTGCAAGGAGATCCAACCAGTCATTTCTGAAGGAGATCAACCCTGGGATTTCTTCGGAAGGAATGATGCTAAAGCTGAAACTCCAGTACTTTGGCTACCTCATGCGAAGAGTTGACTCATTGGAAAAGACTCTGATGCTGGGAGGGATTGGGGGCAGGAGGAGAAGGGGGCGACCGAGGATGAGATGGCTGGATGGCATCATGGACTCGATGGATGTGAGTCTGAGTGAACCCCGGGAGATGGTGATGAACAGGGAGGCCTGGTGTGCTGCGATTCATGGGGTCGCAAAGAGTCGGATACGACTGAGCGACTGAACTGAACTGATTAGTTAAAATCCCACTAATTTTTAAAAAGGGCAGTTTAACATTCAGAGATACACAGTTAACTTAATGGAAGCCAGTTAAAGGAACAATGAAGCAACAAAATAAAGAAAGAAATTAAGAAATAATTCTATCTTTCTTTGAAATTATATTTCTCAGTTCTGATGTATTGATACTAGTGCACGTATCAACTTTTTTTAAATAAAGAACCTGATAGAAAATATTTTAGGCTTGGCTTTGTCAACTGTATGGCTTCTATCTTAATCCTCAACTCTATTAAAATGTAAAAACAACCATGGACAATATCTTCATGTATAGGTGTAGCTGTGTTCCAATAAAACTTTATTTACAAAACCAGATTGCATGTCAAATATGGCCCACAGGCAATATTTTACTGACCTCTGTAGTAAGAATCTGTATGCATACACATATTTTGATAGATGTGTTATCCACTAATAGTCAAACTAGGTGGTAGAATCTATTTTTATTGAAGTATAATTTATGTACGTTGCTATATACAGGTGTATAATATAGTATATATTGTATAATGTATATTATACCCAGCTACATGTGTATAATATAGTTAATGATGGTTTTAAAGTTATGTTTCTTTTATAGTTATTATAATATATTGACTATATAGCCTGTACTGTACAATATATTCTTGTAGCTCATTTTTTATGTAATATTTTGTACTACTTAATCCCCTAAGCTTATATTGCTCCTTCCCCTTTCCATCTCCCTAAACTGGTGGTTACCACAAACTGGTAAGCCTAGTTTGTCATCATATCTGTGAATCCTCTTTTTTTTTTGTTATATTCATTAGTTGACTGTATTTTTTAAATTCCACATATGAGTGATATCATATAGTATTTGTCTTTCTCTGTCTTGCTATTTCACTCATCAAAATGTCCTCAAAGTCCATCCATGTTGCTGCAAATGGCAACATTTCATTCTTTTTCATATGGTAAAATTTCATTGTTTTCCATAGCTGAGTAGTATTCCATCACATACATACATACATATACATATAAATATGTATATATATATATAGTATATATATATAAAATATATACACACACATATCACACATCCATTTTTCTTCTTTATCCATTCATCTATTGATGTACTCTGATGAACACTTAGGTTATTTCCATAACTTAGATTACTTCCACAACTAAGTGACACACACACAAATACTCAAGAGTGAAATGTCTACATCATGCTGTTTTGCTGTGCTTATTTGCTCAGTCATGTCTGACTCTTTGCAGCCCCATGGACTGTAGCCTGCCAGGCTCCTCTGTCCATTGGGGATTCTCCAGGCAAGAATACTGGAGTGGGTTGTCATGCCCTCTTTCAGGGGATCTTACCAACCTGGGGATCAAACTCAGGTCTCCCACATTGCAGGCAGATTCTTTACCATATGAGCCACCAGGGAAGCCCAAGAATATGGGAGAGGGTGGTCTATCCCTTCTCCAGTGGATCTTCCAATCCAGGAATTGAACTGGTGCCGGGGGCCAGCATGAGGAATCCCACCCGTGACAAGGTCATGCGGAAGGAAGCCTGACAAAACGCAAGGATGTGATCAGGCTTCAGGGGTTCCCCCTGGAATTTCCTGAGCACCCACCCCCCAAGACCAGAGTCTGCCTGCTTTACTGTGTTATGCTTTCCATCTACTCTTCTGTCATTAACAGGGGGCTGTCCCCCCACCACCTTTTTCTGGAAAAAAAATTAGAGCTTTTAGATAATAAATCTCCTGGGCATAATACGAGTGTTTCAATCCAAAAACCCCTCTGATGGCTTTCTAGCCTGCCTGCAGGAGTTGTACAGCTGTGCATGTGATTTTTTGAGGCCTCCTGACTGCAGGAGGCACAGGAAGCTTAAAACATCCTAGCAATGTAGGGGCTTCCGAGGAGTCAAAATCATTAGAATAGGACTGATTAAAGGTTTCATTTGTTGAGCCAATACTTGCTGCCAAATTTTCATATCTTTTATTTATTGATATAGTTGGTATATAGAAAAAACAAGTAACAACATTAGATCTTTGAGTTAAGTACCTTCTTTGTTATAACCCACTGCACCTTTGTTCTATAGAGATGTAACTTTAGTGCTTTAAAGAGATGCAGATTAAAGAAAAACACTTCAGGGGAAACAAGATTAACATTCATTAAGAAAGAGAGCCAAAAAAGTGTTAGCAAGCGGAAGATGATGTAAACTACCTTAGACTTGTGTATACAACTAGGTATGCAGAGAAAACAGCCTGGTTTTGATAAGAGTCTGGGCTGCTAATGCTGCATAATTTTATATTACCCATTGTTCTCCATGTACTATCAAAAGTATAAAAAGCCTTCTGAACAATAGAGGCAGGGCCAGTCATTGGAAGGCCTGGTTTCCCCCATGTCTCCTCTTTACTCTAATTTCAGGCTGAATTCCCATCTGGGGTGTGGAGGCTCACTGAGTCTACTTAATTGCCCGGGCTTCCGAGATCCACGCGAGAGGGAGCCCAAGGCGGGGCACCCTCCGATATTCAAGCGGGCGCCTGTGGCCCAACATAGACGGTGCAAGTTCCTTGTCTGGAACTTTATTGGTTTTCCACGTAAACCAAGTTAATCAGCCTCTTTTCTCCACTTAATTTTCCTACTACACTATTTCTTCCTAGTCTAATCTTATGTTAATAAATAAATAAGTCTTTCCTCGCCAATGCCGCCTCTCCTTTGAATCACCCTGGTTCCACCGGGGCTGGACCCCGGAAAACTGGGGTCTCCTGCATTGTAGGTGAATTCTTTACCAGCTGAGCTACCAGGGAAGCTGTTTCTGGGTCATACGGTAATTCAAGTTTGATTTTTGTGTGAAACTTTCATACTATTTTTCACAGCAGCTGCACCAATTTACATTCCCACCAACAGTGTAAAAAGGCTCCCTTGCCTCCACATTTTGGCCAACATTTGTTATTTTTGGTGTTTTGATGATAACCATTCTGAAAGGTGTGAAGTGTTATCTCATTGTGGTTTTGATATTTATTTCCCTAATGACTAGCTATGCACATACTCTGGGGGCTTGTCTTCCCCGTGTAGGACCCCCAGTTTGGAGAGACACACATGAGATTCAAAATTCTCATTCCTGTGGGAGAACCTCTCCAATATAATTATTCTCCAACTTGTAAGTCTCCTACCTGGGAGATATGCAACTTGACTATATCAAAAGTATGCCTCTCCTACCTGTCTCCTTGTCATTCTTTCTCTTTTTATTCAGTTGTAGAAAATCTTTCCAGATGGATTCTGTCTTCTTCTTCTTCTTCTTTTTTTTAAATCAGTGATTGTTCTGTAAAATCCAGCATCCATTTATGATAAAAAAACTCTCCAGAAAATGGGCATAGAGGGAACATGCTGCTGCTGCTGCTGCTAAGTCACTTCAGTCGTGTCCGACTCTGTGTGACCCCATAGACGGTAGCCCAACAGGCTCCCCCGTCCCTGGGATTCTCCAGGCAAGAACACTGGAGTGGGTTGCCATTTCCTTCTCCAATGCATGAAAGTGAGAAGTGAAAGTGAAGTCGCTCAGTCGTGTCCGACTCAGCGACCCCATGGACTGCAGCCCACCAGGCTCCTCCGTCCATGGGATTTTCCAGGCAAGAGTACTGGAGTGGGGTGCCATTGCCTTCTCCGAGAGGGAACATACTTCAACATAATTAGGCTGTATATGACAAACTCACAGCTAAGTCAATGGTGAAAAATCAGAAGCATTTCTTCTAAGATCAACAATAAGACAAGAATGCCTGCTCTCTCCACTTTTATTCAACAAAGTATTGGAAGTCATAGACACAGCAATCAGATAAGGGAGGTATATAAAAAGAATCCAAATTTGAAAGGAAGATGTGAAACTGTCACTGTTGACATAATGCTATGCATAGAAAATTGTTCAAGAGCCTGTATATAATGTCAGGCTCTTGTGTCCATGGGGGATTCTCCCGGCAAGAATACTGGAGTGGGTTGCTGATGATATAATACTATACATAGAAAACTGAAGACACCACCAGAAAACTACTGGAGCTCATCAATTAATTCAGTAAAGCAGCTGGATACAAAATTAACATACAGAAATCTGTTGCATGTCATTACACAAACAACAAAGTATCAGGAAGATAATGAAACAATCACATTTGCTATCACACAAAAACAATAAAATACCTAGGAATGAACCTACATAAGGAGGTAAAGGACCTGTATTTCTAAAACTATAAGACACTGATGAAAAACATTGAAGAAACACAAACAGATGGAAAAGCATATTGTGCTCATGGATTGAAAGAATTAGTACTGTTAACATGGCCATACTACCCAAGGACATTTTAAGATTCAACACAGTATATAAAAACAAAATGAATTAAAGACCCAAATGTAAGAGTAGAAACCCTAAAAATCTTAGAGGAAAACGTAGGCAGAACACTCTCTGATATAAAGAGTAGCACTTTTTTTTTTTTTTTTTTTTTGCTATATCTCCGAAAGCAAGGGCTTCCCTTGTGACTCAGTTGGTAAAAAATCCGCCTGCAATGCAAGAGACCTGGTTTCAATCCCTGGGTTGGGAAGATCCCCTGGAGAAGGGAAAGGCTACCCACTCCAATATTTTGGTCTGGAGAATTCCATGGACCATATGGGGTCACAAAGAGTCAGACATGACTGAGCGACTTGAAGGAAGTATGGTATTAATATGCTATACAATTAATATTCAGAGACATTGAGCATGTAATATGATAAGAGGAGATAAAAAGTTAGATTTATAGATCTAATGAATTTGCAAAACCAACTTGTTCTTCCCCATAAACTCTCTGAAACTGATAGCTAGGTAAAAAGTCTCTTTGCTGTCAGCTATCTTCCTTCAGTGTGAAAATCTGTAAAAAATTATATTCATGTACAAATGTAAAATATTATTTCTGTTATGCCTTATAGAGACTAGTTGTCTATGGGTCCACAGAAGATAAATGAGACTGAAGCATTTAGACATATTTGGAAATCTAATTTAGCTATTTATTTTATCAGAATCAAATGTTCTAATTGGGTAAATTGAGCACTGAAGCATATTTACTATAAAGAATGCCAAAATGATCAAATTAGCCATGCATTGATCTTTAGAATCATGTCTAATTATATAGTACTTTTCCCCGATAGAACTTTGATTTGGAAATAGCATTTATAATTAAGAGTGATAAGGAATGAGTTCTGCTTTAATGATTCATCTGGGTCATTCTAGACTAAGAATAAAGGAAGATGAAATGGCTTGGAAAATCAGAAGTTATTATAGAAAATCATGGAATAATTGTTTCTATAGACTATGAAGATATTATAACAGTTTTCCCTTATGTTTGTATAGAAGACACATAGGGGAGTACTTAGTAGTATGGTTCATTTTAACAAAATTCCAGCAACTCAATGTTCATAAATAACAGAATAGATACATAAATAATATATTCATATATGAAAATAGTCTACTTCAATAAAAATGAGAAAACTGCAACTGTTGCATTGATGTGAATTATTAAAAACATAATGTTGAGCTAAAGATGCAACTCATACAAGAATACTTACAAATGATTTCATGAATTTGAATTTTATAGGCATCAAAATTAAAAGAAAATATTGCTTAGGGATATAGAAATAAGTAGCAAGCTATAAAGTAATGCAAGGAAATAATTGACACTAAAGTTAAGACACCATTTAACATAGAGAGGATAGGTAAGGATTTAAGATTAAGAAGAATAATATAGGGAATATCTAAATATATTGATTTTCTGTCTTAACCTATCTGAGTAGGTTAAATTACTTTTATTCTATGGCCTTTTTAGGGGGCTTCCCAGGTGGCTCAGATGGTAAAAGAATGCCTGCAATGCAGGAGACCCGGGTTCAGTCCCAGGGTCAGAAAGATCCTCTGGAGAAGGGCATGGCAAATCACTCCAGTATTCTTGCCTGGAGAACTCTGTGGACAGGGGAGCCTGGCAGGTTACAGTCCAACGAGTCTCACAGAGTCAGACACAACTGAGAAACTAACACTTTCATGTTCATGGTCTTTTTTACGGCCAATTAATTTCGCAATTAACTAATAAAAATATAGTCTCTGACACTCAAAGTTGTTAATATATTAGAGGCAACTATCCTTCCATAAATTAATTTCAAGGAACATCAGATATGCAAGTCTTGTTGTCTTAATAACCTGTCCCTTTTGCATACACACATACACAAACACACAAAACCTACATTTTATTCTCTAGTCCTAAATGCAGTTTTTGAAAATTAACAATAAATATCAATTTTCCTCTGTTGCAAAACTCAACATGAGCAATCAATTGACCTAATTGATCAAAATCACATTTTCTCTAAAGTAATTTGTTCCTCTATAGAAGCTCAATGGAATAAACATAGTAAATTTTGTGCTATAAAACCAGTGAGGCAAGCATAATATGTATAAAATTTATGAAACCTAGCTTAGAAACTATGCATTAAGCTTGAGGGAGGCTTGGATTGACTAGGAAGAGCAGAAATGTTAGAAAAAAGCCTGAAAATCTCACTGGAGAATGAGATGAAAGGGAACTCTCTGGAAAGGACTTATTATAGATCTGTTATATTAATACTACAGGAAATGTGCTAATTTTAGTGTAAAGATATGTAATGATAGATCTGATACTTGCTTGGGATAAGAATTAGAATGGATAGTCATTGCTTCCCCAAAAATTAACCCTAGAGAAATTATAGAAGGGAACAAAGAATTCAGAAAACAACATCACAACCAAGAAAAGTTCTTTTAACAAACTAATGTGCTAAGTAACTCAGTCATGTCTGATTCTTTGTGACTCCCATGAACTGTAGCTCACCAGGCTCCTCTGTCCATGGGAATCTCCAGGCAAGAATACTGGAGTGTGTTACCATGCCCTGCTCTAGGCAATCTTCCCAACTCAGGGATGGAACCTGGATCTCTCATGTCTCCTGAATTGGCAGGTGGGTTCTTTACCACTAGCATCACCTGGGAAGTCTAAGGAAAAAGAAAGAGATCTCTTCAGTTCAGTTCAGTTCAGTCGCTCAGTCGTGATCGATTCTTTGTGACCCTATGAAGCACAGCATGCCAGGCCTCCCTGTCCATCATCAACTCCTAGAGTCCACCCAAACCCATGTCCATCGAGTTGATGATGCCATCTAAACATCTCATCCTCTGTTATCCCCTTCTCCACCTGCCCCCAATCCCTCCCAGCATCAGGGTCTTTTCAAATGAGTCAGGTCATCACATCAGGTGGCCAAAGTATTGGAGTTTCAGCTTAAACATCAGTCCTTCCAAGAACACCCAGGACTGATCTCCTTTAGAATGGACTGATTGGATCTCCTTGCAGTCCAAGGGACTCTCAAGAGTCTTCTCCAATACCATTGTTCAAAAGCATCAATTTTTTGGTGCTCAGCTTTCTTCACAGTCCAACTCTCACATCAATACATGACCACTGGAAAAACCGTAGCCTTGACTAGACGGACCTTTGTTGACAAAGTAATGTCTCTGCTTTTGAATATCCTATCTAGGTTGGTCATCACTTTCCTTCCAAGGAGTAAGCGTCTTTTAATTTCATGGCTGCAATCACCATCTGCAGTGATTTTGGAGCCCAGAAAAATAAAGTCAGCCACTGTTTCCACTGTTTCCCCATTTATTTGCCATGAAGTGATGGGACTGGATGCCATGATCTTAGTTTTCTGAATGTTGAGCTTTAAGCCAACTTTTTCACTCTCCTCTTTCTTCACTTTCACCAAGAAACTCTAGTTCTTCTTCACTTTCTGCCATAAGAGTGGTATCATCTGCATATCTGAGGTGATTGATATTTCTCCCGGCAATCTTGATTCCAGCTTGTGCTTCCTCCAGCCCAGCCTTTCTCATTATGTACTCTGCATATAAGTTAAATAAGCAGGGTGACAATATACAGCCTTGACATACTCCTTTCTAGTTTTTCCCATTCTTTTAGCTTCCTCTATTTCTTTGCACTGATCACTGAGGAAGGCTTTTTTATTTCTCCTTGCTATTTTTAAGAACTCTGCATCCAAATGGGTATATCTTTCCTTTTCTCCTTTGCTTTTCACTTCTCTTCTTTTCACAGCTATTGTAAGGCCTCCTCAGATAGCCATTTTTGCTTTTTTGCATTTCTTTGTTTGGGGGGATGGTCTTGATCACTGCCTCCTGTGCAATGTCACAAACCTCCATCCACAGTTCATCAGGCAGTTTATAAGATCTAGCGATGGTTTTCCCAGTAGTCATGTATGGATGTGAGAGCTGGACTATAAAGAAAGCTGAGCACTGAAGAATTGATGCTTTTGAACTTTGTTATTGGAGAAGACTTTTGAGAGTCCCTTGGACTGCAAGGAGATCCAATCAGTTCATCCTAAAGGAAGTCAGTCCTGAATATTCATTGGAAGGACTGATGTTGAAGCTGAACTCCAATACTTTGGGCACCTGATGCTAAGAGCTGACTGACTTTTGCAAGACAGCAAAAGAAACACAGATGTAAAGAACAGACTTTTGGACTCTGTGAGCGAAGGTAAGGGTTGGATGATTGGAGAGAACAGCAATGAAACATGTATATTTCCATATGTGCAAAAAAACTGACAAAGAATAAATTAAAATCTGTGTAAGCCTATTAAAGTAATTGAACTCATCATCAAAAACCTCTCAGTGAAAACTTTGGGTACATTTAATCTTGTTGGTGATTTTCTTTATTATTAAAGAGTAAGTGATTCCAATTGTATACAAACTCTTTCAGAAAATAGGAGAGGAAGACACATCTCTTAATTTGTTTTTCAAGGCCTGCAGAAGGGTAGCCAAAATTGGGCAATAAAATAAAATTATAGACTGACATTTCTCATGGATAGAACACAAAAGTTTTCAATAAAATATTATTAAAATGAATCCAAAAAGAATAACTGATAAAACATAATAGAGCAGGTAGGATTTATCTTAGAAATGCAAGGTTCTTTAATAACAAAAAAAATCAGTCAATGTACTTTACCTAATTAACAAAGTAAAGAAAAAATAATGATTATCATCATAAATGTGTTACATGAAAGCATTTGACTAAATCCAACAGCCATTCATCATTTTTAAAAAAGTTCAGCAAAATAAGAATACAGAGACTGTTTTCTAATATGATAAAAAGCACTTGTAATGCTCTCTACCTAAAATTGCATAAAAGAGAAGATGATGGTGCTTATTACTTCTACTTAGTGCTGTATTGGAAGTCTTCTTGAGAACAACAAGGCAAGAAAAAGAAAAATGTAACACTGTCTTTATTCACAGATGACCAGAAACAGTTATAAAAAGAAAACCATAAAAATCTGTAAAGCAACTTCTGCATCTTATCAATGAATTTAGCGAGGCCATATGACCCTAGTTCATTAAACAAAATAAATTGTATTTCCATATACTCAATGCAGTGTATTGATGATGTCCCTCACCCCAAATTTATGTCACTCAGGACCTCAGAATATGATCTTATTTAGAATGAGAACCTTTGCAGTTAGGAGATGGTCAGACTGGATTACTGTAGACTCTAAATCCTACAATTAATTTCCTTGCAAGGAGATGAATGGGCATAGAGACACACAGAGAAGAAGCCCCTGTAAAGATGGAGGCAGAGATTGGAGTTAGGCTTCCCTGGTGGCTCAGATGGTGTGAATCTGCCTGCCATAGAGGATATCTGGGTTTGATCCCTGGGTTGGGAAGATCCCCTGCAGGAGGGCATGGCAACCTAACCCAGTATTCTTGCCTGGAGAATCGCCATGGACAGAAGAGCCTGGTGAACTATAGTTCACGGGGTTGCAAAGAGTCAGACATGGCTGAGCAACTAAGCACACACAAGCAAGGAATATCGGCTGCCCCCACCCACCTTGAAGAGACACGGAAGGGTTTTTCCTTAGACCTTCAGAGGGAGTCTGGCCCTATTTACACTTTGATCTCAGACTTCTAGCCTCCAAAACTGTGAGAGAATATATTCCTGGTGTTTTAAGTCACCTAATTTGTAGTACTTTGTTTGGAAACATATACCAGGAATAAAATTTTAAAAATAAAATTAGAACATTCTATTTATACTAGCATCAGAAATACTTACAAATGAAGTTTTAAAAATAAAATTAGAACATTCTATTTATACTAGCATCAGAAATACTTACAAATGAAGTTTTTAAATATGTGAAATTTCTACATGGAAAGCTACCACAAATCATTACTAGAAGAAATTAAAGAAGACAAGTAAATAGTTACATTTATATATTGGAAGACTGAATATTAGAATGCTGTCTCTATAAATTAAATCTATGAATTCAACATGATCTCAATAAAAATCCAGTCTTTTAAAAAATAGAATTTTTCAAGTTATTTCTAGAATTTACATAAAAGAGAAAACAAAAGAAAAAGAACACAAAATTTTATATGCAAATTCAAAAATAATATTATAGTTAAAGGGCTTACAGTTCAGTGCAACCCCATGGACTATAGCATGCCAGGCTTCCCAATCCATCACCAACTCCTCAAGCTTGCTCAAACTCATGCCCATCGAGTTGGTGATGCCACCCAACCATCTCATCCTCTGTCATGTCCATCTCCTCCTGCCTTCAGTCTTTCCAGTGTCAGGGTGTTTTACAATGAGTCAGTTTTCACATCAGGTGGCCAAAGGATTGGAGTTTCGGCTTCAGCATCAGTCCTTCCGATGAATATTCAGAACTTATTTCCTTTAGGATTGAGTGTTTTGATCTTGCTGTCCAAGGGACTCTCAAGAGTATTCTCCAACACCACAATTCAAAAGCATCATAAAGGTAGTCTTATACAGTGTACTGTTGGTACAAGGATAGACAAAGTAGGGAATAGAATAGAATAGAGGATCCAGAAATAGACCAACATGTACGCATGCACCTGTTGATTGAGATTAATTTTTTTTTCTACCTAGGTACCAAACCAATTGAAAGAGGTAGGGTAGTCTGCTCAACAGATGTGAATGGAAAAATTAAATAAACTTAAGGGAGAAATACAAATAATCATTATAATCATAAAAATTAATTCCTGATATATCATAATTATAAGCACAAATTAAATCTAAGCCTTGTAAAGGAAAACCTCTATAAGAGAATATCTTTGTGACCTTGGATAGGCAAATATTTCTTAGAATACAAAAGGAATTTTTGGAAGGAAAAAAATATATTAGACATAAAACCCCTTCTATCTAAAAACATTGTTAAGAATATGATAATGCAAGTTGCAGATGAGAAAAAATTGCAATAATTATATCTAAGTACTGCATATGTTTTCTCTCCCTTTTAATAAATAATGAAAAGACAAATAACATAATTATATTGATCAAAGGGCTTATTGCCCCAAAGCATGGGAAAAGGTGCTTAACATGTTTAGTCTTCATTAGTGAAGTTGCTCAGTAGTGTCCGATTTGTTGTGACCCCATGGACTGTAGCCCATCAGGCTCCTCCATCCATGGAATTTTATAGGCAAGAGTACTGGAGTGGGTTGCCATTTCCTTCTCCAGGGGATCTTCCTGACCCAGGGATCAAACCTGGGTCTCCTGCATTGCAGGCAGATGCTTTACCCTCTGAGCCACCAGGGAATCTCCATAGACATACAATTAAATTTTAAAGGAGAAATCATTTTTTAAATTAGAAATCATTTTACATCAAGTAGAGTAGTTAAAAAATATAAAAACCTGCAGCACAAAATGTTGACAAGGACATGGATTAGTTGGAACTCTTTCTTTGCTCATAGGAATATAAATTAGTACAATTACTTGGCCAACCTTTTGTTCTGTATTTTTAATGTATATTATTTATTGTATAGATTTGGCTGTGCTAGGCCTTACTTGTGACACACAGTATTTTTGATCTTTTTTGCAGAATGTGAGGTCTTTTAGTTGTTGCATGCAAGATCTTTAGCTGTGGCATGCCAACTCTTAGTTGTAGGATGGCATCTAGTTCCCTGACTGGGGGTGCAACCCAGGCCTCCTGCAGTGGGAGCACAGAGACTTCACCACTGGACCACTGGGGAAGTCCCTCTCCTGTTTTTTATAGTGCTACATGTGTACTGACCCAAGACCCAATTGTAAGATAAATGAAATTATAAGTCCTTAAGGAAAGAAGATTTGTGCAAGAAAGTTCATATAATGTTTTCATTTTATTAAACAATAACCACAAACAGGAAAGAGTCTAAGTGTTCCTCAATCAGGAAATTGACAAATTGTGATATGAAATACTAATAAACCCAACAGTGTAGATGCATCTCAGAAGCCTAAAACTAAGTGTAAGTGGCCAAACACAGAGTGTATACTGTAGGATTCCTTATATATGAAATTCTGGAATGTTCCTTACTAGTCTACAGAGGTAGAAATAAGAACTATGGCTGCCTATGGAAAAAGGGAAATTGCTTTTAAGGGGCCTCAAGAACACTTTCTAGGTTGATGGATATGCATATTTTATATATATATATATACACAAACACACACATGCACATAGGTGTGTGTGTGTGTGTGTGTGTATATATATATATATATAAATTTACAAAATGGTAAACTTGACTCTGAACATACATGTGCATGCAAACAGACACACACTCCAATTTATTAGTGAGTCTGACAGCAAATCCTTATATCATATTTCTATATCTTTCTTCAGCAGTACTTTTTATGAAAGTTAAACTGAAATTCAAATCTGTTTCCAAGTGAGCCAGATAAGTGTGTCTTACATATTTTTCTGGTCTAATTGAAGCTTCACGTAGTTCATCTGTAATTATGCCCCAAACTTCATGCATCTCAACTGAATGGCATTACTTATTTCTTAATCATTGAGGCCCAGTGTATAGAGCTCTTCTTGAGGTTCCCTTTTATGTTTTGTTTCCCACATACCCACTTAGCTACAGGGCATATTGAACCCCACCTGTGTTTGGTTGTAACTTCCTCTACTTCTCTCCTCCCCTGCAATTTTGGTTGATTAATAATTCCAACTAGTTCACAGTCAGTTTCTTTCTCTAGATCATATGTACAGATTAAAATCAGCAGAAGTCCAAGGACTAATTTCAGCAGTACTCCAGATATGTTCTCAATATATAAGCATTTGTCTATGAATAAGGAAACAAGGTAAAGGAAAATGTTTACTTAAGTAAACTGTTGATGGAAAGGAGAGGTTTAGGTTCAAGAGTTGACAAAATGATATATGTCCAGAATCCATAGCAACACAGAAACTCTGTTGTTCAAATCCAAGCTTAAAAAGGAAGCTATGAAGGTGAGAGGGAAGTCGCTCAGTCGTGTCTGACTCTTTGCGACCCCATGGACTGTAGCCTACCAGGCTTCTCTTTCCATGGCATTTTCAAGGCAAGAGTACTGTAATGGGTTGCCATTTCCATCCCCAGGGGATCTTCCTGACCCAGGGATCAAACCTGGGTCTACCAGGGTCTCCTGGTAGGCAGACACTTTTACTGTCTGAGCCACCAAGGAAGTCCAAAAGGATGCTATTTGGGAAAGATAATTGTTAGAGTAGAACATTCAGGCACCCGATCGATAGTTGCAGAGGGCAGCATGATTAGTGTAGGGATAAGCATTTTATTAAAGATGGTGGGGATGGGTTAGGCTACCAGAGAAAAAAAGTTGTTCATGGAGTTATTGGGTAGATTTTAAGATGCTATTGAAGGTCTTGTCTTGCCGAGTATGTGCAGTGGGCAGCAGGGCTTATCTGACACTGGATTAATTTTTCTTGCAGCTTAACAAAGTTATTTAGTGTCTTTAATATACTTTAAGAAAGTAGAAAAAGACTGTGCATTTGAAACAGCCTCTTATGACTCTCAGCCTGAGTTATCTAGGTGCTCATGTATCAGAGCATGACATGATTTATTAAACCATATTGCCATTTGTGAAATATATTCAGTCACCCAAGACTGAAGATAAAAGCCTTCCCTTTCCATTGCTATTCCTTTCTTACCACCAAAAATCTTTGATTCTTCCCTGAAATGCTTCGCAGATCATCCTCTTCTCACCAACCCCACCACCACTACTTTTGCTTAGAACCTAACTCATGTCTAATAAGATTGACTGAAAAAAATTTAAATTTGTTTTCTTTTATCAATATAACATTTAATTCACAGAATGTTCAATAATGAGGAAAATAAAGATAATGCTAGAATTACTACTGCTTCTGCTGCCTCCTACTATATATATATAACACCAACAATAGGCAAAGTGCTTTATGTACATTATTTCAGTTTTCCTGGAAGACAAATGGGATAATCTTCTTATCTTATATTACAATTGGGAAAATAGAACGTTGAATAATTTGCCAAAGATCATGCATATCTAGTAGATGGGATCATGTATTAGTTTCCTATTACTGATAATAACAAATTACCATAAACTTAGTGGCTTAAAACAATTCCATGTGGGTTATCTTACAGATTTGAAGGTTGGAAAGTCCAAAATGGGTCTCAGTGAGCTAAAATCAAGATGTTGGTTGAGCTTTTCTGGAGACTTTGTAGTAGAACCTATTTTGTTGCCTTTCAAGTCTGTGGAGACTGCTCTCATCCCTTAGCTTATGCCCCTTTCCATCTCCAAAGGCTGTAACAGCCAATCAGGTCTTTCTTGCATTTACTTGGACGGTTATCCTTCTGCTTCCATCTTCCACATTTAAAGGACTCTTGGAAACAGTGAGAGACTTTATTTTTGAGGGCTCCAAAATCATTGCAGATGGTGACTGCAGCCATGAAATTAAACGATGCTTGCTCCTTGGAAGAAAAGTTATGACCAACATAGACAGCATATTAAAAAGCAGAGACATTACTTTGTCAGCAAAGGTCTGTCTAGTCAAAGCTATGGTTTTTCTAATAGTCATGTATGGATGTGAGAGTTGGACTGTGAAGAAAGCTGAGCACCAAAGAATTGATGCTTTTGAACTGTGGTGTTGGAGAAGACTCTTGAGAGTCCCTTGGACAGCAAGGAAATCCAACCAGTCCATTCTAAAGGAAATCAGTCCTGAATATTCATTGGAAGCACTGATGCTGAAGCTGAAACACCAATACTTTGGCCATCTGATGGGAAGAACTGACTCATTTGAAAAGACTCTGATGCTGTGAAAGATTGAAGGCAGGAGGAGAAGTGGATGACAGAGGATAAGATGGTTGGATGGCATCCCCAGCTCAATGGACATGAGTTTGAGCAATCTCAGAGAGTTGGTGATGGACAGGGAAGCCTGGTGTGCTTCAGTCCATGGGGTCACAAAGAGTCAGACACAACTGAGCGACTGGCTGAACTGAACTATGATTACAATGGATCCAATTGTAATACAGAATAAGCTCTCTTTTTCAGGTCAGCTAATTAGCAAACTTCATTACCTCTTTCCATATTAGTTACCACTTTCCATATAGCATAACATAGTCACAGGTTCCAGCGATTAGAACATATAAATCTTTGGGGGACCATTTTATTGCCTGATGCAGGAATAAATTGAGGTCTCTCAGATTCTACCTGACTAATCACTATCGTGTCCAACTCCTTGCAAACCCATGGACTGTAGCTGGCCAGGCTCCTCTGTCCATGGGTTTTTCCAGGCAAGAATACTGGAGTGGATTGCCATGCCCTCTTCCAGGGGATCTTCCCAACCCAGGGATCGAACCCAAGTCTCCCACATTGCAGGTGGATTCTTTACCATCTGAACCATCAGGGAAACCCAATCACTATTCAAGTTTAACAGTATATTCTAACAGATAAATATGATTGTAATGTACTCCTGCTTTAAAAACTTTAATAACTCTACATTTCCTTTAAGATAAAGTGTTAACACAGCATATCAGACCCTTCACAATTCAGACTCTATATATTTTCCTAGACTAGGTTTTCCATGTTCCCAGCCATGTTTTGTGTGTGGCCACACTGACATATTCACTTCTCAGTGAGAGCACTGTTTTTTTTCCCTACCTTCAATAGTGAACACACTCTAATCTGTGCACCTGTCATATTCTCCATTCTTTCTCTACCTAGACCATTCTATTAATTCTTTAAGGATGAAACTCAAGCATCAATCCTTTTATAAAGACATCTTTTTTTTTTATGTTGTGGGAAGAGTATACACCTGCTCAATGTGCTCTTTTAGAATTGTATATAATTCATTTTATAAAGTATAATATTCATACTGATTTATTACATACATAAGCCACTCAACTAAAGTCTGGAGTATCAAATTCAGGGCCATGTCTCTTTGCCTTTCTTTTTTGGGAGAAAGCAGAGTTCTTTAAAAAATGGTAGAAATAAATAAAAGCTAAGTGAATAAGCAACAGTATAAGTTAGTATGCCTCTAAACTTTTATTTATTTATTTATTGAGAAACCTATATGCAGGTCAGGAAGCAACAGTTAGAACTGGACATGGAACAGCAGACTTGTTCCAAATGGGAAAGGGAATATGTCAAAGCTGTATATTGTCACCCTGCTTATTTAACTTATATGCAGAGTACATCATGAGAAATGCTGGACTGGAAGAAACACAAGCTGGAATCAAGATTGCTAGGAGAAATATCAATAACCTCAGATATGCAGATGACACCACCCTTATGGCAGAAAGTGAAGAGGAATTAAAAAGCCTCTTGATGACAATGAAAGAGGAGAGTGAAAAAGTTGGCTTAAAGCTCAACACTCAAAAAACGAAGATCATGGCATCTGGTCCCATCACTTCATGGGAAATAGATGGGGAAATGGTGGAAACAGTGTCAGACTTTATTTTTGGGGGTTCCAAAATCACTGCAGATGTGATTGCAGCCAGGAAATTAAAAGACACGTATTCCTTGGAAGGAAAGTTATGACCAACATAGATAGCATATTGAAAGCAGAGATATTACTTTGCCAACAAAGGTCCATCTAGTCAAGTCTATGGTATTTCCAGTGGTCATGTATGGATGTGAGAATTGGACTGTGAAGAAAGCTGAGTGCCAAAGAATTGATGCTTTTGAACTGTGGTGTTGGAAAAGACTCTTGAGAGTCTCTTGGACTGCAAGAAGGTCCAACCAGTCCATCCTAAAGGAGATCAGTCCTGGGTGTTCATTGGAAGGACTGATACTAAAGCTGAAACTCCAGTACTTTGGCTACCTCATGCGAAGAGTCGACTCATTGGAAAAGACCCTTATGCTGGGAGGGATTGGGGGCAGGAGAAGGGGATGACAGAGAATGAGATGGCTGGATGGCATCACGGACTCGATGGACATGAATTTGAGTGAACTCCTGCCAGGAGCCATCACGGGAGATCCAACCCATGACAAGGTCATGCAGAGAGGCCTGATGGGCAAGGCGAGTCAGGTCTCAAGGGGGGTCCTCTGTCTGAGCATCTAGCCTGAAACCAAAATCTGTCTGTTTACTCTCTGCTATACTATACTCTTCTGACATTACCACCTTTTCTCTGGAAAAGGTTAATTCAGGGCTTCAGTCTTCTGCATATGAAAGGAATGTTTCAGCTCAAACCCCTCTGATGGCTCTCTAACTTGCCTAACAGTTGGGGACTTTACAACTTGTGAATTGTTTACGGCCCCCAACCGTAAGAGGCATGAAGCTTAAAGCATCTTAAAGATACAGAGCCTTTTCTAAAAAGCTAAAAATTATATTGGTAACAGGTTTCACTGTTGAGTCAATGACTGCTGCCAGGCCTCCATATTCTTTATCTTTTAGGCACCTGAAGGATATTAATCAATGTAATTGGGATATAGAAATAGGAATATAGTAGTTTTGATGTTAGCAACACTAGACTTTTGAGTTAATTACTTTTCTTTGTTATATATCACTGCACTCCTCTTGTGTCTTTGATATGTAAGAATGTAACTTTATTTAGTGCTTTCTGAGAGTGGCACCAGACTTTGGGAAGAACAACACTGTTAGGGCAATTAAGTCTTCTGGTTGACCAACCCTTATCAGGAAAAGGGCTGTAAAATGTTAATTGGCCCTCTGGCCATAAGATGATGTAAATCACCTAAGACTTGTGTATACAACTAGGTATGCAGAAAGAAAGCCTGGTTTTGATAAGAGTCAGGGCTGCTGACGCTGCATAATTTTATATTATCCATTGATCTCTATGTACAAAAAAAAAGGTATAAAAGGCCTTTCTGGACAATAGAGGAGGGACCAGTCACTGGACTGTTTTCCCCCATGTCTTTACTCTATTTTCTGGCTGAATTCCCATCTGGGGCGTGGAGGCTCGCCATGTCTACTTACTGGCCCTGGCTTCTAAGATCCATGAGAGAGGGAGCCCAAGGCAGGGCACTCTCTGCTATTCAAACAGATGCTGGTGGCCTAACGTAGATGGTGCAAACTTCTTGTCCTGAAGTTTTATTGGTTTTCCACATAAATCAAGTTATTCAGCCTCTTTTCTCCACTAAATTTTCCTACTACACTATTTCTTCTTAATCTCTCTTTATATTTCTAATTAAATAAATAAGCCTTTCCTTGCCATGTCGTCTCCCCTTTGAATTCCCTGGATCCACCAGGGCTGGACCCCAGCAAACTCCGGGAGTTGGTGATGGACAGGGAGGCCTGGTGTGCTGCGATTCATGGGGTCGCAAAGAGTCGGACATGACTGAGCGACTGAAATGAACTGAACTGGAACTTTTTATTTTTAAGGTTTTAGATTTTGTTTCTACTTGTAATTTTTATAAACCCTTTCAATTTTTATTTGACAGAGGTGATATCATCAATAACGTCTCCCAGAGTTAGTGATAAGTTTCTTATAGCCTTTTCTCTTTGGATGAGTACTACCAATGGGATCATTGTTCTGATTCTTTGTATAAATAATGTCAGTAATTCCCCCAAGTAAGCTGGCTGAAAAATTGAGGTGGCCTCATTATGGAGCCTACATATGAGCTGCAATTTCTAGACTTGGTGACTTATGAAATTAGGATCTTAGTGACTGGTTAAGTTTTGGGATATTATTCTTAATGGGCATGAGGTGTTATTATGGGTTTTTTGGTGCCATGGCCTCGAAGGATAAAAGTATCCAATAGAGCCCTGTGGAGGAACAGTGAGGGGCAGGGAGGGATGAGTTATGCACAATGCAAAATTGGAACAAAGATCTTACATTAGCTGGGTTACATATATAGACTTCCATTAGTATTTTTCTAGATGGCAAGCATTTGCCTATTGTTCTCTGAAGGTTGTTGAATCAAATTTAGAAATGCCTCTGGTCTAATCGATAGATTGTAATAGTTTGTTCTTTCTTTGGAAGAGAGAGAGACTAACAAAGCAATGGTTTGATTAGTTTAACATTGCTTGTACATGTTAAGTGAAAATAGAAATGCAATTGCCTATAATTCCTTCCTGGTGGTCTCATTTGATGAGTCCAGCATTGCACAGAGATTTTTATTTTAATTAATAGGGCCTTATGATAGATGGCAAATTCATCTGTCAGCAGGACTGAAGGCAGTGGCATGAGAATGAGAATGTTCTCAATTAACAATTACAGAGAGGAAGGAAGGAAAAGGGAAAGGGTCACTCCAAATGGATGACAACCAGGGATCCATAGGAAATGAGAATGGTTATGATCATGCATATCAAAGAGAAAAAGGAATCAGATATGAGTGTTGGTCACACACTTGGGAAGAAGCTGTTTACTATTTGAAGTTGATCACTTATTCCAAAGACCTTGGATGAGCTGTCTGCTGTTAAAGATCAGCTGCTTCTAGGGGATCTCTGCCAATTCTCTGTTTGAGGTTCCCTATTGGAATCGACTTCCAGGTATGAAGAAATTTAAATTTCTTCTTAGCTATGAAATACAAACTCAAGGTTTGATTCCCTGGAGTTTACTTTCTGTATTTGTTCTTTCCAATATCTGATAAAATCTCTCCTCATAAGGTTCAAGAGCATATTTTCTCTGATATCTCCTCCGACAGATGAAATCTCTTAGCTGACAATCATGAAGAGTCAGTTTAGAAATATGTGGTAAGGCAGCCTTAATGTGTATAGTACAGGGATATAGTCCATGAACTCCTTTCAGTGTTTTGCCATGTCTGCATGCAGTAGGGCAGAGTCTAGTATCAAAGATAACTTCCCTAAAGGCGTGGCCTTCCAGTTGCCAATTCATAAATGGAAAACTGATATGTCCTTTTAACCATGGTTCAGATGGCTATAAAATGTACTGCTAGTATCTTTGGCCAAGAGAGCTCAAGGACTTCTGAAAGTTTTACTGGTTTAAATTTAAGTATGCTATTGGTCCTTCCCATGTCGCTCAGTGGGTAAAGAATCTGCCTGCAATGCAGGAGATGCAGGAGACACATCCCTGGGGTTGGTAAAATCCCCTGGATAAGGGCCTGGTGACCCACTCCAGTATTCTTGCCTGGAGAATCCCATGGACAGAGGAGCCTGATGAGCTACAGTCCATAGCGTCTAAAAGAGTCAGACATGACTGAAGAGATTGAGCACAGCACAGTGCACTGGTCCTTCCAATACTTTCAGAAGATTGTTGGTGGTAAAGGAAGTATAATTTTTGGAGTAAGGGGTAACACTTGTGTGTGTGTGTGTGTGTATTTGTGTGAGCAGGGTATGTGATAAGTTTAAACAGTCTTTAGTCTGTCAGGAGAGAGTGCTTTTCTCTCCTTAGATAAGTCAATCCATAATACGTAACTGTGTTTTGACAAAATTGTAATTTATCTTTTGAGACTTTAGATAAGAATGAGAAAAAAAAAAAACAAACAATTGGAATCTTTTCTACAGGCTTCTGTGTTCTCTAAACAGTGTAGAACATCTACATATTGTTTCAAAACAGAATAAAAGAGGGAAAGTTAGATCTTTTAAGTCTAGATTGAGGATGTGGGAAAAATAGAAGGGGTGACCACCAGTTCTACTCTTTGATTCCATGAATTTGAATATTTTAGATATCTAATATGGCTCCCCTTGTGGCTCAGCTGGTAAATAATTTGCATGCAATGCAGGAGACCCTGGTTCAATTCCTGGGTCGGGAAGATCTACTGGTAAAGGGATAGACTACCCACTCCAGTATTAGGCTTCCTTTGTGGCTCAGCTGGTAAAGAATCTGCCTACAATGCAGGAGACCTGCGTTTGATCCCTGGGTTGGGAAGATTCACTAGAGGAGGGAAAGGCTGCCCACTCCAGTATTCTGGAGAATATATTGGAGAATTCTGTATATTGGAGAATTCTGCAGATTGTATAGTCCATGGGTTATAAAGAGTTGAACACAACTGAGTGCCTTTCACTATTTGAATACCTAATAAGTGGAATCATATAGTATTTGGTCTTATGTGACTGACTTACAGTCGCTTCTGGTTTTAGTGCTGACCTATAGCAGAGTTTTTCCAAATGTGGTAAGAATAAAAACTCAAGAGGAAGTGCTCTGGCTTGAACAACAATCATATAGGGCCTATGCCTGTGTTCTCCCTTGTGATTTTCCTTTATATACAAACACTTCTATACAACCTCACACCACCCAGTGTGTGCACAAAAAGATAAAATGAAATAGCCTGATTCTTCCAAGGAAGTCACCAAATGGAAATTTATAATAAAACCCAGGAATCTTACTGTCAATAAATATCTGAGAAATGCAGCACAAATAGAATAGTGCCCATCAACTGATGAATACATAATTAAAATGTGCTACATAAACATAAAATAAGATAGATAACACAAAGGGATGAATCTTGATCCTTGTACATGATATAAGAGGGATGAACCTTGAAAACATAAGTGAAATAAGTCACCACAAAAGATCACATATATTATATAAAATATCCAGAATAGGCAACTCAATGGAAATAGACATTTGTATAGTGGTTATTACCCAGAGATGGGGCACAGAGGATACTTGAGAGATATAACTGAGGCTAAAGGATATGACTGCAGGGCTTAATAATCAGCTACCTGTTGCTCTGGCTAAGCCATGAGCCACCACAGTCAAATGGGAACCCTCAGCTAGTCCCCGCACTATTCCCAAGGTAAAAGGAGAATTTACTTCATAATTCTGAACAGCTTGCTTAAGTTCCTTCAGTATTTTGAAGGGAACCTGTTTGTGTACAGCCTCATATACCCCTTTAGGATTATTAGGTTCTGTCCCAGGAGCTATCTGTTCATGTATTGTCACTGGAAATGCCATAGTCATAGCATCCAAGGCATCATCCTGTCGAGTCCGACAGATACCTTTCTGGATAAGTGACAGAACTGCTGCCTGTTGTAAGGAAGGAAAAGCTTAAGCCTCTCTAGCGGTTAAGCCAGGAGAGGGAGGAAGAGGAGGCAAAGGAAATTTGTCCTCCCCAAACAAAGGTGCAGAAGGAACTGTAGCTTTAACAGCCTCCTGCATTTTTTGTTCTACCCCCTCAGGCTTTGCATATTCAGGTTCTCCCTTTGATGGGGTTTCACCTTCATCTTCACTCCCTTCTGAGCTTTCTGCTGTCTGTAGAGGCTCTAAAATAGATTTTATCAGTGTCCAAATTGACCAGATAGGTAAAGGCAAGGGCACTCCCTTGTAAAGAAGTTTGTCTAATTTATTATCTAATAAAACTAATAAATCATGTTCATAAATCTAAAGTAAGGACAGAAGGGAACCATGAGCAATGTTTCTCAATGGTGTGTAAAAGCTCCAATAGCCTGCCTTAACTTATTTCTGTTCCTCTGCCTTTAAAAGCTGCCTTAAGAGGCATATGGGCTTCCCTCAATGCAGGAGGCCCCAGTTCGATTCCTGCGTTGGGAAGATCCCCTGGAGAAGGGATAGCTTACCCACTCCCGTATGCCTGGGCTTCCCTTGTGGTTCAGCTGGTAAAGAATCTATCTGCAGTGTGGGAGACCTGGGTTTGATTCCTGGGTTGGGAAGATCTCTTGGAGAAGGGAAAGGCTCCAGTGTTCTGGCCTGGAGAATTCCATGGACTATACAGTCCATGGGTTCGCAAAGAGTTGGACACCACTGAGCAACTGTCACTCTCTTTCTTTCTAAGAGGCATTATATATGGCTGATATTTCAGCCTAGAAATCAAGCAAGATTCAGTACAGTTCAGTTCAGTCATTATCTGACTCTTTGCGAACCCATGGACTACAGCATGCCAGGCTTCCCTATCCTTCACCAACTCCCGGAGCTTACTCAAAGTCATATCCATCAAGTCAGTGATGTCATCCAATCATCTCATCCTGCCAGCCCCTCATCCTCCTGCCTTCAATCTTTCCCTGCATATTTTGGGCTCCCCAGTATATTCTGAGATTTTTGTGTGTATCTGGCTGATATTCTTCCACGGTTTCTGCAATAAAAACAAAAAGGGGGATATGCAGGGATTAATAGTCAGCCACCTGTTACTCTGGCTAAGCCATGAGAAATCACCATGGGAAAATGATAAAAGCAAAATATGGCAATACAGCATAACCTAAATAAAAGTACATGGGATTGATTAGTTCGGGTTGTCATGTCCTGCTAAACTAAGGAAAAACATAGTGTGGACCTTGGAAAGCTGGGTCAGTGCAGGTTCAGAACACTGCTTGTGCAACACTAAGATGTCTTCCCATGGCATATGCGGGTCTATGACCTCCAGCTAAGTGATAACCTTTGTCCAAGAAAATAGCAAAGATGGTTTAAAGTAATCAATAAAATGGGAAATATGACCGTGGACACAGGAGACTGACTTCATTGTAACACAACAAATACTTTCTGCTTGCCAAGACACTAAATAAAAGTGATGTGACTCTGAGGAACAGGGCTCTTGACCCAAGAGGTCTTGAGTCCCCTAGTCCCATCTTTAAAACTTTAATTCTGTCTCTAGTTTATTTTTCCGAAACTGTGCATCAACCACTTTCGATCCCTACCTGCTGTGCTGGCTGCAGCATATGACAGTTTTTTTTGGAGCGAAAATCTTCTAAAATTGATGAAGTAATCATTGCACAACTAAAATATTTATTCTATGCTTTAAATGGATAAGTTGCATAATATGTAAATTATATCTCTAAAAGCTGTTAACAAAGTTCCCCACAGATTTCTAGTTCTTATTCTTAGAATCTCTGAAAAGTCAAAACAAACAAACAGTAAGTTTGACATTATAGCAATAGAAAGCATCACATTTATAAAGGGGAAAATTGATTTTTAAAAAAATGGACAGATCTTCAGTAACTTGTAGGAGAATTTTTAAAAGCAAACAGATAATTGCTGTTCCAAATGCAGAAGAGAAAACAAATATTTGAAGAAATAATGATTGAAAACATCAAACTAGACAAAATATGTACATATACACAATATACAGACTCAAGAAATTGAAAAACTTCCCCAAACAGGATAAATTCTGAGAAAACAATGCTCAGACATATCACAATCAAATTATATATATATATATATATTAAAAAACCCTTATCTCCTGAGAAACACACGTGAAAGTCAGAAAGCAACAGCTAAAACTGGACATGAACAATGGACTAGTTCCAAAATTGGGAAAGGAGTACATCAAGGATGTATATTGTCACCCTGCTTAGTTAACTTCTATGCAGACTCAGTTCAGTTCAGTTGTCGCTCAGTCGTGTCCGACTCTTTGCGACCCCATGAATCGCAGCACACCAGGCCTCCCTGTCCATCACCATCTCCCAGAGTTCACTCAGACTCATGTTCATCGAGTCAGTGATGCCATCCAACCATCTCATCCTCTGTCGTCTCCTTCTCCTCCTGCCCCCAATCCTTCCCAGCATTGGAGTCTTCTCCAATGAGTCAACTCTTCCCATGAGGTGGCCAAAGTACTGGAGTTTCAGCTTTAGCATCATTCCTTCCAAAGAAATCCCAGGGCTGATCTCCTTCAGAATGGACTGGTTGGACTTTTTTGGACTTTTTTGTCCCTTGCAGTCCAAGGGACTCTCAAGAGTCGTCTCCAACACCACAGTTCAAAAGCATCAATTCTTCGGCACTCAGCTTTCTTCACAGTCCAACTCTCACATCCATACGTGACCACAGGAAAAACCATAACCTTGAATAGACGAACCTTAGTCGGCAAAGTAATGTCTCTGCTTTTGAATATACTATCTAGGTTGGTCATAGCTTTTCCTCCAAGGAGTAAGCGTCTTTTAATTTCATGGCTGCAGTCACCATCTGCAGTGATTTGGGAGCCCCAAAATATAAAGTCTGACATGGTTTCCACTGTTTCCCCATCTATTTGCCATGAAGTGATGGGACCAGATGCCATGATCTTCGTTTTCTGAATGTTGAATTTTAAGCCAACTTTTTTGCTTTCCTCTTTCACTTTCATTAAGAGGCTTTTTTTTCCTCCTCACTTTCTACCATAAGGGTGGTGTCATCTGCATGTCTGAGGTGATTGATATTTCTCCCCACAATCTTGATTCCAGCTTGTGTTTCTTCCAGTCCAGCGTTTCTCATGATGTACTCTGCATATAATGGTTCCTCTGCCTTTTCTAAAGCCAGCTTGAACATCAGAAAGTTCACGGTTCACGTACTGCTGAAGCCTGGCTTGGAGAATTTTGAGCATTACTTTACTAGCATGTGAGATGAGTGCAATTGTGTGGTAGTTTGAGCATTCTTTGGCATTGCCTTTCTTTGGAATTGAAATGAAAATGGACCTTTTCCAGTCCTGTGGCCACTGCTGAGTTTTCCACATTTGCTGGCATATTGAATGCAACACTTTCACAGCATCATCAATCAGGATTTGAGACAGCTCCACTGGAATTCCATCACCTCCACTAGCTTTGTTCGTAGTGATGCTTTCTAAGGTCCACTTGACTTCACATTCCAAGATGTCTGGCTCTAGATTAGTGATCACATCATCATGATTATCTGGGTCATGAAGATCTTTTTTGTACAGTTCTTCCGTGTATTCTTGCCACCTCTTCTTAATATCTTCTGCTTCTGTTAGGTCCAGACCATTTCTGTCCTTTATCGAGCCCATCCTTGCATGAAATGTTCCCTTGGTATCTCTTATTTTCTTGAAAAGATCTCTAGTCTTTCCCATTCTGTTGTTTTCCTCTCTTTCTTTGCATTGATTGCTGAAGAATGCTTTCTTATCTCTTTTTGCTATTCTTTGGAACTCTGCATTCAGATGCTTATATCTTTCTTTTTCTCCTTTGCTTTTTGCCTCTCTTCTTTTCACAGCTATTTGTAAGGCCTCCCCAGACAGCCAGACTACATCATGTGAAATGCCAAGCTGGATGAATCACAGGCTGGAATCAAGATTGCCAGGAGAAATATCACCAAACTCAGATATGTAGATGTTACTAATCTAATGGCAGAAAGCAAAGACAAACTAAAGAGCCTCTTGATGAAGGTGAAAGAGCTAGCTTAAAACTCAACAGTCAAAAAACTAAGATCATGGTATCCAACCCCATCACTTCATGGTAAATAGATGGGAAAAATTGAAACAGTGGCAGGTTTTATTTTCTTGGGCTCAAAAATCACTGTGGATGGTAACTGCAGCCATGAAATTAGAAGACATTTGCTCCTTGAAAGAAAAGCTATGACAATCCTAGACAGCATATTAAAAAGCACAGACATCACTTTGCCAACAAAGATCCATATAGTCAATGATGTCGTTTTTCCAGTAGTCATGTAAGGATGTGAGAGTTGGACAAGAAAGAAGGCTGAGCACTGAAGAATTGATGCTTGCAAACTGTGTCGCTGCAAAGACTCTTGAGAGTCCCTTAGACAATAAGAAGATCAAACCAGTCAATCCTAAAGGAAATCAAGTCTGAATATTCATTGGAAGGGCTGTTACTGAAGCTGAAACACCAATACTTTGGCCACCTGATGCAAAGAGTTGGCTTATTGGAAAAGACCCTGATTCTGGAAAAGATTGAGGACAGGAGGAAAAGGGGGTGACAGAGGATGAGATGGTTGGATGGTGTTACTTCCTCAGTGGTCATGAGCTTGAGCAAACTCTGAGAGATGATGAAGGACAGGGAAGCCTGGTGTGCTGTAGTTCATGGGGTCACAAAGAGTGGGGCACAGCTTAGTGACTAAACAACAACAAAAATAGATACAATTAAAAAAATGAAAATAGCTAGATTTAAAAAATGACATTTTAGGTATAGGGGCCCAAATTACCAAATTATGGTAAACAATCTGTTTATGTATTTGCTTATCCATTTAGAGTGGATACTTTTCAATTTGGGGATTGAGTCTTCATTTTCTCTGGAATTCCAAGAGGTAATACAAAGCCTGACACAGGGTAAAAGAGTACATAGATATTTGAGAGCTTCCCTTGTGGCTCAGTTGGTAAAGCATCAGCCTACAATGCGTTTGATCCCTGGGTCGGGAAGATCCTCTGGAGAAGGAAATGGCAACCCACTCCAGTATTCTTGCCTGGAAAATCCCATGGACGGAGGAGCCTGGTAGGCTGCAGTCTGTGGGGTCGCAAAGAGTCAGACACGACTGAGCGACTTCACTCATGCTTATTTGAAGTATTCAGAGTAGTCTTTAAGATTTATCTAGTGTTACCACCATAATAGAGCACTTTAAACAAGCACAATAAGTATTATTCATAGAGAATCAATGTGATCAACTTTCTTTGTCCATGACCTATTTTAATCCTCTTAATTGTCATGCAAAATGCCATTTGCATTTTATCAAGCTCCAGACATGGAAAGGGTTCGAGTGCATACAATACTCAGTTAAGCAAAAATCTGTTTGTACACCTGTCTGACCCATGCTCATGCTTCAAGTCTAAAATAATTTTCTGCACCTAGCTGCCTTTCAAGTTCTTAATCAACTAACATTCTTGGATGGAGATTAAGAAAAATGTACTCTTTTAGCATACCCTGGGCTTAAGGTAACTCCTTTCAGTAATGTTCCAACATCCTTGAAATATATCTTGAAAATTGATGTGTTCTATTTAAAGCAGTTTTGATTTTGAAGTTTTAATGGTCCTAACAGTGGGAGGATAAAGATCTATTGTTGGCTTTCCTGCCGCATCGCACCTAAGGCCAATAAGACAATTTTCTTTTGAAGCATTAGAGCTCTCTGGATTTGTAAAGGAATCAAAAAAAGAAAGTGAGAACGTAGAATTGGCAGCTACAGATAAGGTGCCCATAACCTCTTTGATATTGAGAGTTGTTCTCAAAATGCTTTGTTAATGAAAGTGACTGTTTTTTTTAAAAAAAAATTTTTTTTAATTGTAGGTTTTTTCTTCATCTTTACCTGCAGGTGTCTCAAGAAGTTGATCAGTTCAATTGTGAATATCATATGCATCTTCATCCTCTAGATTTGGCATCAATTTCTTGGAAGCTGCTCATGTATCATTGATAACAACAACCTATTATATTCAATGTGTGATGCTTTATAAGCAAAGGGTCTCAGGACTCTTTCTACCACAAAAAAAGAGGTATGCCAAAACAGGCAAAGCATTCTAGGAGAAAGGCACATGGAAGCAAGAAGTTAGGACTTCATAAACCAGTTTGGGAAGTTCTGTTTTTAACTCTGAGGTTTAAATGGGCATGTTGATTTCATATTTTTTGGGGGGGGATTTGGAAAAAATTACTGAAATTGGTTTTAGAAATACAACTAATCCACAGAAAGAGATAACTTTCATATTCCTGTAATAGAATACTCTGATGCTGTCTATGTGGTGAGTTTACAGGGTTTACAAATAGCTAATAATTACCAGATATAGAAAGTGATCTCTTCTTTTTCCTTGGAAGGAATGGCTATAACATACAGTGTTTGCATTTTCTTGTCCATAAAATTTTATTCATAATGATATCTATTATAGAGGGTTGTAAGGTTAAGCAAGTTGGAAAATCTAAATGCTAGTTTAATTATCTGCTCAAAATACATAATACATGAAATAACATTAAAAAAAGTAACTTAATATAATTCTTAAGATAGTAACAGTTATGAAAGGGCAAATGTCTCTAAAAAAATAATTCAGAAAACCAAACTGCACATTGTACAAAAGTCTCTCCTGATTGAATATCAGTCATTTCAATTAGGTGTCTTAAATTTCTCTAAACACACACTTCAAAACTTCATTTGGGATAAAATTTAATATACACCAAAATGCATTGTGTATTTTTCCCTTTTCAAATATTAAACTTATCTAAATTAAATATTTGAAGATATATAAAACAGCAAACTTCTTTCTCTTCTTTTATACAATATTGATGGCAATTCATTCCATTAGAGAAGCATGAGAATTTCTTAAAAATTAACAAATTGCGTGTAGGTGACATTCAAACCTTTACTACAGAATCTAAAGAATTTGTCTTGCAGTTTTGGGCAGTAGCTTTCCTGTAAAATTCCTCAGTAATTGATACTTAGGACCTAGAAGTTTCCATGTTCCTAAGTGCCTGACCTTCTCTTTATAAGTAAATATTTCTAAGTTTTAAATGTTGGTTTGAATTTGCTGTTTGAATTTCTAAGGTCCAGTGTTATTCTTCCCCTACTATTTTGGGTGCTTTAACAAAACATATCATTTTTTCTGCCCATGAGTTTTCCATTCCCTTGTGTCCTTCCCCTTCTTAGCAACCTGGAAAATTTGGATTCCATCAGGGATTACATTCTCTACTATAACCCATTGTACTTAATACCTTCTTAATGGCAAAAATTGCTGTTTTTCATATGGTGTTTTATATGATTTTCTATGGATTATTAATGAAAAGAAGGGACCACACTTAAATTTTTAAATATATGTATATATATTTTCAATCAGCCAAACCCTTACATATATTAGAAACTCATGACAAAGATATCTAATAACCTATAAAACATGCCTTTCTATTTAGGAGACTCCCAAGTTTTATCTTGGTCTATTGTTGCTAGAAATGAATGCTACATTTCCAATCTCTGTTAAACCTAGATCTGGTCCAGAGACCTTAAGTGTTGGGAAGAAATTCCGGGAAGGTTCTTTCAAATGATCTGACTCAAATGAGAAGGACATTTTTGCCCATCTCTTCTTTTCTCTTTTTCCTTTATTAGACTGGAAATTCAGATGTGATACCAGAGATTCAGCTGCTATCTTGACCCGTAGAATGGATGCCACATGGTAAGATGGTGAAGTAGGCTGTTAGATGAAAGAGATAGACTCGAGAGACTGCAAAGCTAAGGTAGGAGCCCAAAGAGGGCTATGTTTGTTTTTTAACATGAGAAATTGATTCTTGAGTGATTAAACCATTTTTTAAAATATTCTGTCACTCAGTAAAATGCAATCTAAAAGAGCTAAATTAAAAGCAAAAAGAAATAAAAATGTTAAATGCAACATTCATTTCTTTATGTGTGCAAGTTAAAGGAAAAGGGCATTTTGAAAGTAATAGCATTTAATTAAGTACGTGATCTTCACCTGTTTGCTTGAAAAGATAACAAAAAATTCACAAATCATCCATGAAAGTATTAACATGGCGGCCTTATAATACATGTGTTCTCACTTGACAGAGTTGACTCTGAATTTTTGGAAATGATCTCTTTTGGTTTTTAGAACACTTTCATCACCAGCAACAATGTACAACTGTATGGCATTTTCTTAATGTTCCTCTTTGAATCATCTTTCTTCATACCCCTTCAAATGCTACATAGTTAGTTCCTTAGGGTTTTTTTTCCCAATTTTTATACTGGTCCTGGGTGAGCTCCTCAACTGATAGAACATCAACTATTGATTTTATGGGTTTAAGGGTCAAGACCCAAGTCTGTATGTCTAATGAGCATCCTTCAGGAATTTCACAATCCCCACTGGTACAAAGATCTCACTTATTTCTACTTTCATTCTCTATCCCAGCCTCCTCAATCTGTTTCTCCTGTAATATTCCTGAGCTTGATTATTTGTACCACTGTCCTTAACCTAAACTGGTATCTTAATCTCCAGTTTTTTCTTTCCCAATTATGACTAATCAATCATTAATTGCTACTTTGGAAATGAAGGCTGGATTCTTTACTTCCTCCTATCTAATAAGCTTTTAAATTAGATTATTCATCCTGAAACAGCCTCATTACCAACTTCCTGCCACTTGTTTCTCCTTCTCATACCTCATTCTCCACTTATAGCTCATAGAACTGCTGTCAATTATCTTTTAAAAGGCAAATAGATAAATTCTAAATATGATCATGTTTACTGACTGTTTATTGGCTACAAGCCAGTGTTCAGATTCTTTATCTGTCAGGGAAAGTCTATCATGAATTATCTTCAAAAATAGCATCTATGTCCCAGCCGAACTGAACTTCCTAAAGTACACTGTGTCCTTTCACACTTTCTAGAACATTCTCCTGCCTCTGCCTAAAGGTTCTTTTTGTTTTTCTCCCTCTTCTTTGTCTATTGTGCTCATTTTGATAATTCTCAATTCATATTAAAAGTTATTTTCTCTACAGTGCCTTAATCAACTCTAGTAGAATTGCTTATGTTGTTATCTGTGGGGCTCTAAACTGTAGGGCACCATTTAGAAATCTGTGCAATATAGTTTATGAACTGTGAATTTATGAGTGTGTTTTCCATACTAAACTTGAGGTTTTAAGAATGTGGGCATTTTAAAAATATTATTTCTCATGTTTTCCTGAAAAAAAAAAAACTATGATCAACATATTAATTTAAAAAAAAACTCTCTTTTTTCTACATGATAGATAAAACAGAAATGTAGTCAGTCTTTAGATTTATAAGACAAGTCCTCAGCAATGGTGCACAAGAATGTAAATTGTTCCTTAAAATAGATTTTAGAAGATTTTTACTGGCCAACTCTTAACACATAAAGGACACATATTCATGAAGATATGTTGTAACTTTAGAGTGGATCTGCATTATCTATAGCCTTTATTAAAACAAAATTCATTCAGGTTATCTCAGTTTAATGCTTGCATGGCTAAGCCCACTGCTCTTAAAACAAATATGTCAGAGAAGATTGTACCTGTGGGTCAGATTTCTATGATTAACATGACACCTCACTGCCCATGAAATTTAAATGAGTCTTTTAATCTTAGTTTCAAAGTTTGAAGAGGCTGGTCTGTGAGTTTTACTTTTGTCTGCATTGATTGTATTGCTCCTGAAAAGACTACATTTTTAGCTTTGAAGTCTAGATCTTGATTTAGCCAAAGAGGATGAGAGAAACTACTTCAGTTGAGTTTTCATTTACAGAGCAACCTGACCTGATTTTTGAAGCTGAGTGAGTGGAAAGGAAGTAATTTTCAATTCCTGTTAATACCATTTGAATAACTAGAGCACTGTCCCCCTAAAAATTGAACCAATGAAACTTTACAAAATCCTAATAGCAATCAGCCACAGTTACCTTTTCTATCACCAAGTATCAGAGATAGCTTATAAGAAATAAATAAATAAATAAAAGCCAGACCATTAGTAAATCCAGTAAATCCTTATGCTTCTGCCTCAAATCAGTCAGCTCCTCTGTAAAATATAATGGTTTCCTCAACAACAATCCCTGCTATTTCTTCTCTAAGGAAAGTTTGCAACATCAAAATGAAATCAAGTAAGAAATCAAAATGGGCTGTAATGTTCTACCAGATATGAAGTTAAACTTATTCTTCAGCTTGATAATATGACTTCTTTGAAGGAATCATCAATTTTACAAGTAGATAACTTTGGCCCATAAGAGTAGCATTTCTCACACAAGAATTGTCTCTATTTCTCTTTTCATGAAAGATACTACTATGTATCAACACCCATACACTACTAGCTGAGAAACAGAACAATAATTTTCCTTAACAGTGATTTAAAATATTTTTTATCACTCATTTCTTTCCATAAATTTAAATGTTGAAGATAAAATATTAATAGAAAATAAATAATGTTGATAAATATAATACATGACTTGCATTGTTCAGCTCCTATTACAGTGCTCAGTTATGAAAATATATCTTAATAAAATTTCATTTGTAGTCCCATAATAGTATATATCATGAATGCCAAAGCTATCTTGAGCTGTATGTTTTAAGAATCAACATTTTGGAAGCACATGTAGAGTTTCAATTTAGGAATCATGCTTATATATACAAGCATATAAGTGATAACCTTCAGCAAATGTGAAGAAATAGCAAAATATATGTGATTATAATATCTTAATTTTATATTTTTTATTAATATAAATTTATACTTCTTGCCACTTTTAAGTATTTGTACATGGAATTACATTTTGACATACCAATAGTGTGAGTCTTCCTTAAGGAATAAAGCCTTACAAATTGATAGACTGAATAGATGAATGGATAATGGTCAGATTATATATAAAAATAGAACTCTAACCCATTAGCTTTAGCAGCCAGCCCAAAAAGCCAAATCATTATCTGTAGCAACTAGCCCAAGAAGACAAGCAGTAACCCCTGAAGCAGGTGGTCCCAAATGGCCAGGACTTGATGAATAGCCAACAGTTTCCCTAATTTATGCTTCTATATCCAATGTAAGACCAACTGGAAAAAATCATATATACTCCCCTAAACAATTACATGTATGATGTCCCAATTTTAGTTAGCTTTCCTCCAGCTTCTCATGCCAACAACTTCCAATCAGGGCATGCCTGAATCCATCTCTCTTCTTTTATCTACTATAAATCTTTCCCACTCCTCTGTCTTCCCTTGAGTCTCTGTCAAATGCAAGTAATGGTGTCTGACTGTCTTTCTATAGCAAGGTCATTTAGGTCATCTTCATTTATTTGCATAAAATCATTGAAGTCTCGTTTCCTGCTTTACCAGTGTTAATAAAAACTGTAATAAATTAATTGGTTATAATTTTCATAAATGAATTTAATACTGTCTTTATAGTTTTGCATCACTTATAAATATCTATTATTTAGTATGGCTTGGTATTTTTTAAAATTTATTATAATGTAATTATTCTTAATTTTTTTCAATCTTTGTTATGTCTTACAAACTCTCCATATCAGTAAATGTAGCTGCTTTAAACTAAATGTCTAGTGGACATTTAGATTTTTCCATTTTTTAAAACATTATTAGTAATGCTTTGATAAATCACCTTGTAACATTTCTTCTTTTTTACATTTCTCATATAAGGGTTGATATCTAAGGTTATCATCATAATGTTTAAAAATTATGTATACACACAATGCCCCCAAATAAACACAATCCTGACTTTTCTTTTTTCTTTGCTCTTTAGTCACTAAATCTAGGACATATTTTTTTCCAATGGTAGTATAGTTTCTACAAACAAAACTAGAAATTGAACAAATGTGTCCCAGTACCTGTGCTAGTGCAAATGCCTATAGCAAGCTTCAATCTTAAAAAAACAAAAAAACACTTAAATACACTTGACATATGACTGTCTGGCTGTCATCACCCTGCTCCATTGCCATACCTTTTTTCTTAATAGCTTTTCAGTTGTCAGGAAGCACTGATTTTCATCCAGTTTCAATACAGCTTCAACTCAATAAGATAAAGGTTGGAAAGATTATGTCCATGGAAACAGGTTAAAAGATCACAGCATGTACTGCTCAAAACAATGCAGTCCACAAGATGTCCTGGGGACTTTATAGGTCTTTGTATTTGGTTTTCCTTTGAGACAATAACATTGACACATGAAAAACTCTCTGTATCCCATTTTATCTAGTGAATATGAACTTGCTTATAACATAACTTATTTGTGATATTTTATCCAGTAAAAGATTTTAAAGCCCCATACTCAGTCACACTTTAGTCCAGGATGACCATATGCTGGAGCTACTGTAGAGAGCATTTTGGTTAAACATCATACGTATTTGCTAGAGAAGATGAGAGAGGGAAAAGTGGTATAAAAGGGACTGAAGCTGCTCAAAATTCCCTTTATGGAAATACTGAAAATTAAATTAACAAGCTTAGAAGCAAAGTTTCACTATCATTAAATGTAAAAATCTAGTTAATTTTTCTGCGTTAGAAATAAAAATTATATACAGCTGTAGTAATATTGATTAAAATAGCATTTTGGTTCTATCTTTTGCATATTTATACAGATATTTCTCTAAACATATAAAGCATGCCAAAACCAAAAATGTTACTTTAATCAATATTACTAAAGTATATAATATACATACAATATATTTGTTTTAAGCAGAGAGTATAGACAAAAGTGTACATTATAGAATATTTTTATCACCCCGGAGAGTTTTCCTGTGCCCTCTGCTATCCCTCAAAGCCCACTTCCTACTTTGCTCCCCCACCACTGACCTCTAGTTTCTGTTGTTCGGTCATTAAGTCGTGCCCAACTCTTTGTGACCCCATGGACTGCAGCACGCCAGGCTTCCCTGACCTTCACCATCTCCCAGAGCTTGCTCAAACTCATGTCCATTGAGCCAGTGATGCTATCCAATCATCTCAACCTGTAACCCGCTTCTCTACCTGCAATTGCTAAATTGCTTTGTATCACCACAAATTAATTTCTCCAGTTCTGGTCTAACACACAAATGAATTTTACAATATAGGTTCCATTGCATCTGGCATCTATGAGCATGTTTTAGCAAATCAAACACGTTGTGCTTGTTTCTTTTGGTTGCTGAGTTGTGTACTATTATATGGATATATTAGAAATTGTTTATCAAATCATTAGTCTGTGGACATTGAGCTGTTTCCAGTTTTGGGGTCAATATAAATAAAGCTGCTATGCTTAAGTATAAGAATTTCCATGAACATAGTTTTAATCTATTTTATTCTCTTGAGTAAATACCCATAAGTTGAATTACTATGTAATGTGGTAATTGTAGTAATATTGATTAAAATAGCACCATTCTATGTGACACTTTCTGTTTTCTAAAGTAGTTGCACCATTTTGTATTTTAAACAGCAGTGAATGCAGATTCCAGTTACTGCACAACATTCTTGACACTAGGTGCATTTAGTCTTTTTAATTTTAGCCATTATAGTAGGTGTATAGAGGCTTTAACTCCCATTGCCCTAATTGTAATTGTGTTGAACATCTTTTCATGTACTTATTGACTTATATATCTCTTTTTGGAAGTATCTATTCAAAAATGTTGATGAATTTACATATAAGTAAAATGTAATTGCTTTGCTATAGTGTTCAATGAATTTTGACAAAGGCATACAATTGTGTAATCAATACTAGAAGCAATACGTACAACAATTGAATCATTGTAAAAATACCCTCATTATATCCCTTGATTGTAATTTTAATTGGGTTGCTTTCTTTTCAATTTCTGAGTGGTAGAAGATAAAGCATATATATATAAGCACATATGTGTTTAACATTACTTTATCCTTTACAGTTTTCCCCCTATTTAACAAATTAACCTAATTTTGTAAAAATAATATCCTGTGTTTTCTAATAGAAGTTTTACAGTTAATTAACTATACTCTTATATGATTTAAAATTTTTGTGGGGAAGGGATCTACAAGAGGTAAAGATCAATGTTTTTTATTTCAAACGAATATACAATTTGTATATCCATCTGAAATAAAGTGATATTTTTATTTGATATTTGTATTCAAATGGATATACAAATATTGCCTTATGCCCAATCATAGAGAGAAAATTTTTCAGTGTTTTATCATTAAGTACATATGTGTGTACTCGGCTGCATCTGACTTTCAGTGACCCCATGGACTGCAGCCACCAGGTGCCCTGTCCATAGAATTTTCCAGGCCACAATACTGAAGTGGGTTGCCCTTTCCTGCTCAATAATCATTAAGTAGATGTTCACTGTTTTTTTCTTGGTAGATGTCACTTGTTTTTCCAGTTTTCTGAGACTTTTTATCATAAATAACTTTATAATTTTGATAAATACTTTCTCCCCATCAATCAAAATTATTATATGTTTTCTTTTAATCACATATTCTGTTAATGTGTTAAATTGATTTTGTTTTCTGATGTCAAGCTGACCTTTCATTGCTAAGATTAGTTCCACATGGCTGGGTTCAATTTGCTATTATTTTGCTAAGGATATTTTAATCTATATTCATGAATAAGTTAGTTTATAATTTTCTTTTCTTATAGTATTTTTGTCTGATTTTGATATTTGAGTAATGCTGGCCTATTAAAATTAGTTAGAAAGTGTTCTCTCCACTTTTTTTCTGAAAAAAATGTTTGGTAGGATTAGTATTATCTTTTCTTTCTTCCTTTTTTAATTTCACATGGAAGATACATAGATGAAAGATTTAGAACTGTATGTTTCTCAATATAAATATTCTGAATTATAAATTCCCCTCTAATCAGTGTGTTAGTTTCATATTATAATTTTGATGTTTTGTGTTTCAATATTGTCCAATTCAGCATATTTTTTTGGTATCTTTAGTGATTTCTATTTTAATCCCTGGGCTTTCTTACAAGTGCTTATTCTATCTCCAAAAGTTTGAAGATTTTCCAGGTACTTTTTTTGCTATAAATTATAATTTGATTCTATTTTGGTCTGACTTTGAGATTTGTTCCATGAACTTAGTCTACGATATTTCCTGTGAATGTTACATCTTCATATGAAAGAGATGCATATACTGCTTGAATAAATATGTTTGAATTTTCACATTATCCTTTATATGAAATAGAATGATATTAGTTAGAAGATGCTGTGATAAATTTTAGTTACATCCTTTCTGTAACTCTTCCAATTTTGTACTATTATTATCATACCTTCTACTTTTACACATGTTATAAAACATGTTACATTGTTCTTATTTTCACTTTAAACAGCTAGTCATATTTTAAGGCAAATAAAGATAAACTTGTCTTCTGTTTCTTATGCATTTACCATTTCCATTTGCCATTTTCCATTTACCATTTCTTATGTATTTAGAATTTCTCACTCATATATAGAATCACTTTTCATCTGCTATCATTTTATTTCTACTAGAAGAGCTCCTTTTAACATTTCCTGTACTACAAGTCTGCTGGAGAATTTTTTTCTGTATTTGTCCCTTCAAAAGATTAATGAATCTTAAGAGATCTTAGAGATTTGTTGAGTTTGTGTGGTATAGTTTTATATTTAAAAATATTGTTCCATTGACTTCTGACTTGTTTTGTTCCCAAAAAGTTTGCAATTATTATGTTTTTCTCTGTAAGGAATGTATCTTTTTTCCTCTCCCTATTTTTTAAACTTTCTCTTTATCATCAATTTTCATTCATTAGATCTGTTCTTTTTTCCTTTAACATTTTTGTCACTTTACTAGCATAATATGGTGACATTATTATAATAATAGAATAAAAGTCTTCCTCCCATTAATAAAACATTCACAACATTATAGCATGACCTTAAATTCCTCAAAGAAAATGAATCTTATTTTATCCTTTCTTAGAATTATCTGCTACAGTGGCCATTTCACCAAGAATGGGAGAGTCAAGCCAGAAAAGAGCTTTTTATTTTAGGGGATTTTATTTCTTTATTCATAATTTGACTCTAATTAATGACAATCACCAGGTGGATAACCTTTGTTTTTCACTGATTTCAAATGTACTGAGATCTCTTAAAATGCAAGAGATTTTCACTTTTAGGTTGGAAAAGAGAATGAACACCATTATTGCAATTCATGTATTTCAAAATGCTCAGAGAATTTTCAAGCATCTGTTTATACAACACCAAATATAGGTAGTATGATTTGAAAGGCCCCCACAAAACCACCTAAATGACAGTTTTAATAGTAGTAGTCAGAGAAGGTAGTGGCACCCCACTCCAGTACTCTTGCCTGGAAAATCCCATAGACGGAGGAGCCTGGTGGGCTGCAGTCCATGGGGTCGCTAAGAGTCGGACACGACTGAGCGTCTTCACTTTCATTTTCAGGCATTTGAGAAGGAAATGGCAACCCACTCCAGTGTTCTTGCTTGGAGAATCCCAGGAACGGCTGAGCCTGGTGGGCTGCTGTCTATGGGGTCGCACAGAGCTGGACACGACTGAAGCGACTTAGCAGCAGCAGCGTGTCACTTATATTGAATGTATCAATGACTCCCATATTTCTTATTCATGGTGCTTATTCATTGTACATAATACCTGACATGTGTAATATGTATCCACCCTCCCACTTTGATTTAAATAAGTGGAAAACTGTTTCCTTCACGTATAACAGAGAAGAAATGCTGCCTTATCTATTAATAAATCATTCATTCTTAAGCAGTCCATTGGGTTAAAAAAAATTTGGTGTTAACTAGTTGAAGACTGCCTAGATTGTCTTAGACTGAGAGGCAATTACATAGAATGAGAAAAGAATGCTAATTCAGAGAGAAAAATGTGAAAAATGTTGCATTTATTACTTTCCTTTTGCTGTTGCAACTTGCAGTAGCTTAAAGCAACACCAATTTATTATCTTACAACTTTGGAGGAGAGAAGTCTGAACTCAGTTTCACTGGGCTAAAGTCAGCATGTCAGCTGGTTGCTTCTGGAGGCTTTGAGAAGAGAGTCTGATTTTTCCCTTTTTCTGGCTTCTGGAGGATTCTTCATTCTCAGGTTCATAACCTCTTTCTGGCATCACACCAGTCTCTTGTGCAATCATCATATTTCCTATATCTCTTCTATAGTTAAATCTCCTCTTCAATACTTTTATAAGAACATTGGTAGTTACATTGAAGGCCCATCAGATAAGCCATGCTAAACTTCTGCAAGATCTTTAATTTAATCCTATCTGCAAAATCTTAATTGCCATGCAATAAGATTCACAAGCTTTAAGTTTTAGAACTTGGATAACTTTGGAGACCAATATTTAGCCTACCACAGTGTAGTTTTATCTTTGCCTAAATTGGGTAGGATTTTTCTCTCATAAAAATTATTTATACAACATGACCTGTGATTATTTAGTAGTTAAAATAAGTCTAATCCCCAAAACACTTTTTAAAATTTGTGCTATCTATATAGAATAATTAAGTCATGCTTTTTTTATAAAATTTGACCTTAACTTACCAAAGTGGAACTGGCATGTTACTGACATGTCTCTTCTCAACCCCTGATTAACTGTCCTATTTTTCAGTGACCTTTCAAATTTAAACTAATTATGTTGGCCACCTTACTCCAGTATGATTTCACCCAAACCATAGTTAGTTAATTATATCTGCAAAGACCCTATTTCCAAATAAGATCACATTCTGAGGTAATGAGGGTTAGCACATAATATACATATATGAAAGAAAGTGAAAGTGAAAGTCACTCAGTTCTGTTCAGTTCAGTCACTCAGTCGTGCCCGACTCTTTGCGACCCCATGAATCGCAGCACGTCAGGCCTCCCTGTCCATCACCAACTCCCAGAGTTCACTCAGACTCACGTCCGTCGAGTCAGCGATGCCATCCAACCATCTCATCCTCTGTCGTCCCCTTCTCCTCCTGCCCCCAATCCCTCCCAGCATCAGAGTCTTTTCCAGTGAGTCACCTCTTCCCATGAGGTGGCCAAAGTACTGGAATTTCAGCTTTTAGCCTCAGTCCTTCTGAAGAACACACTCCTTTAGAGTGGACTGGTTGGATAGCCTAGCAGTCCAAGGGACTCTGAAGAGTCTTCTCCAACACCACTGGTCAAAAGCATCAATTCTTCGGTGCTCAGCTGTCTTCACAGTCCAACTCTCACATCCATACATGACCACTGGAAAAACCATAGCCTTTTCTAGATGGACCTTTGTTGAACACTGGAAAAAAACCATAGCCTTGACTAGACGGACCTTTGTTGGCAAAGTAATGTCTCTGCTTTTTAATATGCTATCTAGGTTGGTCATAACTTTCCTTTCAAGGAGTAAGCATCTTCTAATTTCATGACTGCAATCACCATCTGCAGTGATTTTGGAGCTCCAAAAAATAAAGTCTGACACTGTTTCCACTGTTTCCCCATCTGTTTCCCATGAAGTGATGGGACTAGATGCCATGATCTTAGTTTTCTGAATGTTGAGCTTTAAGCCATCATGTCCAGTTCTGCAACCCCATGAATTATGCAGTTCATGGAATTCTCCAGGCCAGAATGCTGAAGTGGATAGCCGTTTCTTTCTCCAGAGGATCTTCCTGACCTGAGGGACTGGACTCAGGTCCCCCACATTTTGGGCAGATTCTTTACCAGCTGAGCCACCAGTGAAGCCCTATATATATTATATGATTTGGGGGGACACATAATTCAATTGATAGCAGACTGTGAGGTGGAAAACCACTGACTTACACCAGAGTCTGTATTTCATAAATGAGAGAATAGAGCCCAAGAAGGCTTGAAGAACTAGTGAAGATCACTAGTGAATGATATAGCTCTAGCTGATTTAATAAATCAAGGTTCCTAATTCCCACCCCAGAGGTCTTTCTGAATTACTTGAATTGACTCTGTTTTGGATAATTAGGGTTAGATTCTGACACTTCCTGTCTGATTTCAGCTAGTGTGTACCCTGGATATGCATGTTTTAAACAAGCCTGACTTTAACATTATCTGACAAGACTCTCAGCCCAAGAGAATGCTTGTGAAATTGCTTCATAAAAGGAATCTTGGCAGCTCATCCCATCTCGATTGTAATTCCAAAGAAATTGCCCATCAATTTTATATATGTCCTTATTTGTGCCAAACAACTTTATCATGTCAGACACAGCAAGGATGATTAATTTACTTATTCTGCACTCAATAAGCCATCAGAGTAGTATCTCACCTTTTTTTTTTTTTCTCATCTACAGTATTTCTGGAGAGTGCTTACCTCACTAAAACTTTCCCAGGTTTAATAACAAGATCTATTATAACAACAATTTAGCAGCTTAAAAGCAGCATCCTGAGAGCTATCTTCAGAAATTATCAGAAACTTTGGCATAGAATTCAGATAATAAGGATTTAAAATAATTTTTGTGTTACTACATATTAATTTGAAATTTCAAGTAAGTAACATCAACATTATTTAGATTCTTCCATCATCCTATGGCAGTCAGAAGATCAACAGATTTATTTATATAGAGTAAAGTATATATTAGTTGGAAATTTACAATGTTCAGTATGAAACTAGTTAATACTTTAGAGAACAATTGGGATTGTTTTGCCTAGAGCTACTACATACTTTTCATAGGAAAAACATAAGCCTAAGCAAAATTAGAAAATTTCAATTGGCATTGAGGCCAAAATTTACCTTTTGACCCTCAGTGTAGTTTTCTCCCCATGCCATGTTCATCACAAATGAAACTGGGAACATGGAGAGTAGCCAATACTTTGTTGTGCTCAGTGTCATTGAGAACAAAGGATGCAGTGGGATTTAATCTCATTTAAGTATTTGTTTATTCCTCTACAGTAGCCAGATTTTTCTTACCAAACCGTAAAATTAGATTTGTTTCCTATCCCAAGTCAAATACTGGGGAGTGTTAATCCTGGTAAAGCTGCATAACTCTTCATCATTACATTTAGGATGATCTTTAGGATAACCCATTGGAATCTACTTATACCAGTCACTGCAGAAGCTCTGCCTTGAATAAATATGCTTTCAGGTTTCTGTAGCATGTTGATTGTGTGCGTGTGGTCGGTTGTGTCCAACTCTGTGATTCTATGCACTATAGCCTGCCAGGCCCCTCAGACCATGGGGTTTTATAGGTAAGAATATTGGTGAGGTTGCCATTTCTTTCTCCATGGTATCTTCCTGACCCAGGGATTGAACCTGCATCTTCTGTGTCTCCTGCATAGCAGGTGGATTCTTTACCAAAGGAGCCATCAGCTTATTCATTTTTAAAAATGTAAATATTGCAGAGTAATAGTCTGCAAGTCCCAGTTTAAAAATAAGAATCTTTTTAAAAAGTTAATTACAAATGTTTTCTTAATATGTTGAACTCTGAAGTGTTGAAAATAATTAAATATTCAAAATCAAATTGTGATGAGGTTTAGTGATATTTTTAAAATAGAAAATTGGCTTTTCTTGCAAACTGTTTGTAAGTAGTATTTTCTGCTTTAGGAATAATAATTTAACCAATATCTGTTTTAATCAGAGAAGATAGAAAACTGTACGAGAACAAAAGTTGCCACCCCAAAATGTCTCTAGCATGCAGATTATTTTAAGCTGAAAACAATCAGACCCCAGAGAAAGACTAAAGGCAACAATTTGAAGGTGAAGGTGAAGGTGAAGGTGAAGTCGCTCAGTCGTGTCCGACTCTTTGCGACCCCGTGGACTGTAACCTACTAGGTTTCTCCGTCCATGGGATTCTCCAGGCAAGAATACTGGAGTGGATTGCCATTTCCTTCTCCAGGGGATTTTCCCGACCCAGGGATCGAACCCGGGTCTCCTGCATTGGAGGCAGATGCTTTAACCTCTGAGCCACCAGGGAAGCTTTGACCTTCCCTCTATCTGCCTAAAAGAACATAGACAAAGGACAAGGATGATCACTATCAGTTCAGTTCAGTGGCTCAGTTGTGGCCAACTCTTTTTGACCCTATGGACTGCAGCAAGCCAGGCTTCCCTGTCCATCACCAACTCCCAGAGCTTGCTCAAACTCATGTCCATTGAGTCAGTGATGTCATCCAACTATCTTATCCTCTGTTGTCTCCTTCTCCTCCTGCCGTCAATCTTTCCCAGCATCAGGGTCTTTTCAAATGAGTCAGTTCTTCACATCAGGTGGCCAAAGTATTGGAGTTTCAGCTTCAACATCAGTCCTTCCAATGAATATTCAGGATTGATTTCCTTTAGGATGGACTGGTTGGATCTCCTTGCAGTCCAAGGGACTCTCCAACACCACAGTCCAAAAGCATCAATTCTTTGGCGATCAACTTTCTTTATAGTCCAACTCTCACATCCATACATGACTACTGGAAAAGCCATAACTTTAACTAGATGGACCTTTGTTGGCAAAGTAATGTCTTTGCTTTTTAATATGCTGTCTAGGTTGGTCATAGCTTTTCTTCCAAGGAGTAAGCGTCTTTTAATTTCATGGCTGCAGTCACCATCTGCAGTGATTTTGAAGCCCCCCAAAATAAAGTCTGCCATTGTTTCCCCATCTATTTGCCATGAAGTAATGAGACCAGATGCTATGATCTTAGTTTTTTTGATGTTGAGTTTTAATCCAACTTTTTTATGATGATCACCATCAATAGCCCTAATATGAACTAGGTGTGTAGATAGGATGAAACCAGCAAAATCTCCTTGCTAGAATTCATCTCTGTGCTCCATTGTCTCTGCATGGGCCAGCAAACATTTGTTTACCACTGAGTTGCTTTTTCATCTTCATATGACTTTCCTTTTTCCCCTTTGCAGTCCTAAACCATTACTCCCAACATCTTTTGTCTTTAACCAAAGATGGTTTTAAGGTGATGGTATCAGCCATTTTGGCAAGTTATCAGTTCCTCTGGGTCTCTCCCATGTAAACATATTATTAAACATCTGTTTGATTTTCTCCTGCTAAGCTGTCTCATGTCATTTTAATTCTTAGATCACCAGAAGAACCTGAAAGGGTGGAGAAAATTTCCTTCCTCCTTGATAAAATGTTTCAACACAAATACCGTCAAGTTGACTATCATAAAAATAAATAGCATTTATTTAAAATAGTGTCTTGAATTTTTGAAATGTCTGAGATTAGGAGAAAGGTAATTTTTTTCATACCTAAACCACATCCTTTTTAAATTTTTTTGGTCAACAAATAGAATTTTTCTTTTTCTCTTTTTTTCTTTTTTAAACTATCATAGAACAAGTAAGTGTGAATTTCAAGCTGAAAACTCTGAAAACTCTGCTTGCCAAGAGACAGCATTTGCAAAATATAACACAGTTGTTCATTTCCCTCTGGAAGTCTTTGACTACCCTATGTTCTTTGGGAAATCTGTTTCTTACTGTTGCCCCCAAATGGGAAATAGCTAAGAAACCAGTAGAATTATTTCCCAGGGAAGTTCCTTTATATGGATAGCCTGTAGAAACTGTAAAGCAAAGAATATTGCCCACCATCCAGCTCTACAAGAATCAAGTAATTAGTCCCTATAGTTATTGACCTCTAAGACCCCCTGAAAGGAATTCAAGACAAAGATAAGAATGAGGCTCTGGGAAAACAGGTATTACTAACTTATAGATAACTAGAAACATTTCAGGAGAAAATGTTTATGAACCTGGATTTTTCTATCTTTCCAAACTCAGAACAGTAGTAAAATCACTGACTGAGATATCTGTTCCTTCTGACTAGCAGTAACCTACCAAGATGTGTGCTTGACTGTACATGCCCCTTTATAGGTCTCCTCACCTTGCAACACACACACTTTTTTGGAGCAGCTCCCCTGTCTCATGGGATATAGTCCTCAGCAAGTTCTTAGGAAAGAAAAAACGGAAACTCACAGCTCTTACTTTGTGGGCTTTTTTTTTTTTTTTTCAGTTGACAGAGCAAAAGGGTGAATGCTGTATACAAGTTAAATGTGATTGCGTAGTATCCTCCAGATATTTTCTGAAAGATTTGAAACTGTGAAGAGACATGAAATCTATTCAGAATCAGTTTATTAAGAATATATGGGAGTTACAGTTCCTTCCCAAACTCATAAATTTAAAATCTCCCCTGATTATTTTTAAGAAATGCAAATACTACACTGAAAAAGCAGAATAGATATGTGGAGTGGAAAAACAGAGAATTTACTTTAGAAAAGTGTCTTGAATATAACCTTGACTGAGTGAAGTCATATGAAAGGAGTTAACTCCTTAAGAACTGTCTAGATGGTTTGTCTCTACTGACTCTGTGATAAAATCCAAGTTGTTTTTAGCCTAGATATTTGAACTACCTCATTAATGTCTCATTAGACATTAAAAGGTCAGAATAAATGATCCCTTTATAATCATCTATCCCATCTGACCCATGCTTCCAGTCTAGAGGTGGTAGATCCATTCTCAATACCATCATTGTCATAAGTATTTTGAGACAGTTTTACATTATAATTGTTAAAAATATTCAATTTTCTATCAGGATGCTGTAGCTTATTTTTTTTAAATAGCAAATTATGTTTAATTTTTTCTTCCCCAGTGTTATATCAGGAAGCCTTATATTTTAGGAAATGTTTATATTCATTTCTTAAAAGTCCCTGGTACTTCTTCCAATATTAATGTAGAGATATGCTTGTTGGAGAGGATAGAGGTTTATTGACCTTGCTCTGATCACCTGAAACTCAGTCATATAAATGTGGCATTTGTCAAGGTGGACATAGAGTACACACAGGAACTGACAAGAAAATGAGAGAAAATAGGATTTAAAAAGAAGAAAACTTGTTCCTTCAAAACGAAATTCCCTTGAGGATGTTGGAGCTGTATCAGATTGAGCAGTTGATTTCTTAAAAGCTATATTTTTGGTTTCATCTTACCGTGGAGAAGGATAAAGACAAAAGTGGGTGTTATCCTATACAATTAGTGTACTGATTGATATTCTTTTGAGTGTAAGTATCAAAGCCCATGTGAAATAATTAAAACTCATTTAGGGCTTCCCTGTTGATTCAGACGGTAAAGCATCTACCTGCAGTGCGGAAGACCCTTGTTGGAAAGATCCCCTGGAGAAGAGAATAGCTACCCACTCCAGTATTCTTGCCTGGAGAATCCCACGGACATAGGAGGCTGGTGGGCTATAACCCATGGATTTGCGAAGATTTGGACACGACTGAGCTACTAACACACACACAGAGAAATTTATTTAAACTTACAGAAGATGTCTCACTGAACCAAAACATAGAGATAAACCTAAGATTTCTTTTACTTTTAAATATATATATATATTTTTTTTTACTTAACAGTACATCCTGGAAGTCAGTCCATGTCAGATCAAGTGGATCCTCCCAGATATTTTAATGACTGCATAAGTCCCAGCTGTGTGATACCCACTGCAGTTTTTGTACCCAGTTTCCAGTGGGTGGGTATTGGTAATTTTTAGTATTTTTTTTTTTTACATATAATGTCATCACATATACCTTGTGCACACATATTTTATAGTGTGGAGTATATATTTAGAATGAATTCAGAGCAGGAAAAGATATGTTTGTACTGATTGTTGTTTTGCCTAAAGTTTTCACTTTCATCTCAGGTTCAAAGAATTTGTTAACAAAATAAGCCACTCACTATTTACAAATAAATAATACAAATATTTATTAGAGAATTATCTAGCTTACTTTCAATATACTAACATTCAAAAAAGAGAAATAGAGCAGAGGATACATCACCAAATTGGGTTTTGACCAACATCCAGATTTAATCAGCACTGGGAAATCCCGTGTCACAGCACATCTGGAGTCTCAATTGGGAAAAGGTAACAGGCAGTGTATCCGCTGCATGGGTAAGACCTCAAAGATTGCAGTTTGGGCTTCCTGCTTATAATCCCAGGGCACAAACTGATTTCATCATCAATCCATGGCCAATTTGCAGCTCTGGTTTCATGTTAATGCTGTTGATTTTGTCATGTAAAACTCAGAATGTTACTAAGCCTGGGTTTGGTTGTCCAGGTCCCCTCCAGGGGCTCAACATGTCAAGATTCCTCCTCCATCTTATCTAAGCTGCTGCAAGTCTTGCACTCACAGCAGGCAATTATTCACTGTCAACTCACCATCAGGGTAGTGTCTAGGTAGGATAGAAGAAAGGTCAGAGGTCTACTCTGCTTGGTCTCTGAAGCCTAAACAGGACTATTTATATAATTTCCCTAACAATTGTCAAATCCCTTTCTTAGGCATAGTCCAATTTTGTACTTCCACAGGAATAAATTAGACCACTGCTTTCTTCATAGCCTTGCCAACAGAGTGTGTTTAGCTTTACATATTTGACTAATTTCAAGATAAATTTTATCTGCACATTTTATTATGAGCAAAAGTCTTCTCACATGTTATGATGATAAATCTTATTTGGTGAACTGTCTTAACTATTTTCTGTGTCTGAGAGCCTACTTTTGTATAATAATTTTGGATTTCAGTCAGTGTTCATTTTTTTAAAAGCTCATTTTATGTTAGGTAAGTGATTATGTTAGCCTATTTTTCGTGTGATATTTGTTGAAAATATTTTCCTTTCACTTGTTACGTTTTCCTTATTACAAAGTTCTTTTTTTAAGTGGCTAAATTATCCATCTTCTCTTGTATTGCTTCTAAATTTTAACAAAATATTAAAATAACTTCCCTACCCAGGTTATAAATTAATATTGTTCTTGGTTTACATTTAAATACATATCTATACCTATGTCTATATCTATATCTATCTACACTGCGGTAAGAGCAAAACCTGAGGCATACCCTCCTAACAAAACTTTGAGTGTAAAATACAGTGTTTTAAAGCATAGGTAGAATACTGTACATCATATATCAAGAACTTACTCATTTTGCTTAACTGAAACTTTATGATTTATAGGAATAATCTTTGATAAGCAAATTTCCATTTCCGTCTCCCCCTAGCACATGGCAACCAGTCTTCCACTCTTTGACTCAATGACATGACACTGACATGACATTGAAGTCACTCAGTCATGTCCAACTCTTTGTGACCCCATGAACTGTGGCCTACGAGGCTCCTCCATCCATGGAATTTTCCAGGCAAGAGTACTGGAGTGGGTTGCCATTTCCTTCTGCAGGAGATCTTCTCAATCCAGGGATCAAACCTGGGTCTCCCACATTGTAAGCTGATGATTTACTGTCTGAGCACCAGGGAAGTCCAACGAATTTGACTATTTTAGTTAGCCCATATAAGAGGAATTATGCTTTACATTTGTATCACAGACCATTAAAAAATTGTTTAGCACTAACAAGTTAATAATTTAAGTTCAACTCCACTGGGCAATTCTTCTGGCCTTGGCTAGGAACACTGATGCATCTGCATCCAACTCCCTGTCCCTTGCAGGACATTGGTCTTAGCTAAAAGACTAGAGATCTCTTTAAGAAAATTAGTGATACCAAGGGAAAATTTGGGCTTCCCTGGTGGCGCAGAGGTTAAAGCGTCTGCCTGGAATGCGGGAGACCCGGGTTCAATCCCTGGGCTGGGAAGATCCCCTGGAGAAGGAAATGGCAACCCACTCCAGTACTCTTGCTTGGAGAATCCCATGGAGGGAGGAGCCTGGTAGGCCACAGTTCATGGAGTCGAAAAGAGTCGGACACGACTGAGCGACTTTACGTACTTTACTTACTTACTAAGGGAAAATTTAATTCAAAGATGGGCACAATAAGAGACAGAAACAGTACAGACCTAACAGAAGCAGAGGATATTAAGAGGTGGCAAGAATATACAGAAGAACTATACAAAAAAGATCTTCATGACCCAGACAACCACGATGCTATAATCAGTCACCTAGAGCCAGACATCCTGGAGTGTGAAGTTAAATGGGCCTTAGGAGACATCACTACAAAGCTAGTAGAGGTGATGGAATTCCAGTTGAGCTATTTCAAATCCTAAAAGATAATGCTATGAAAGTGCTGCACTCACTATGCCAGCAAATTTGGAAAACTCAGCATTGGCCACAGGACTGCTACAGGTGTTGACAAAGAAAGGCAACACCAAATGTTCAAATTACCACACAATTGCACTCATCTCACATGCTAGCAAAGTAATGCTGAAAATTCTCCAAGCTAGGCTTCAACAGTGTGTGAAAGGAGAAATTCCAGATGTTTAAGCTGGATTTAGAAAAAGCAGAGGAACCAGAGATCAAATTGCTAACATCTGTTGGATCACAGGAAAAAAACAAGAGAATTCCAGAAAAACATCTACTTCTGCCTCATTTACTACACTAAAGTCTTTGATTGTGTGGATCACAACAAACTGTAAAAAATTCAAGAAATAAGAATACCAGACCACCTGACCTGCCTCCTGAGAAATCTGTATGCAGGTCAGGAAGCTACAGTTAGAACTGGAAATGAAACAACAGACTGGTTCCAAATTGGGAAAGAGTACATCAATGCTGTATACTGTCAGCTGGCTCATTTAACTTCTATGCAGACTACATCATGTGGAATGATGAATGCGGATGAAGCCCTAGATGGAATCAAGATTGCTGGGAGAAATATCAGTAACCTCAGATATGCAGATGACAGCATCCTTATGGCAGAAAGTGAAAAGGAACTTAAGAGCCTCTTGATGAAAGTGAAAGAGGAGAGTGAAAAAGTTGGCTTAAAACTCAACATTCAGAAAACTAAGATCATGACATCTGGTCCCATCCCTTCATGGTAAATAGATGGGGAAATAGTGAAAAAAGTGAGAGCCTTTATTTTCTTGGGCTCCAAAATCACTGCAGATGATTACTGTAGCCATGTAATCAAAAGACAATTGCTCCTTGGAAGAAAAGCTATGACCAACCTAGACAGCATATTAAAAAGCAGAGACATTACTTTGCTGGGTCTGTCTAGTCAAAGCCGTGGTTTTTCTAGTAGTCATGTATGGGTGTGAGAGTTGGACCATAAAGAAAGTTGATTAAAATAGGACTATTTGCCATGACATATACCATGATAATCAACCCCTGCTATAAATCAAGGCTGCTACCCATCAAGGTAGTTTACCAGCACATTTCTATACCCTTCTAGAGATTTATCTGCACATGCATGTGCATACCAAAAGTATATCATAAATATACATCCTATCTTGCAACCTGCTGGTTTTGGTCAATTATTTCCACCATTTCATTTAAATAAAATTTCAGATCATCAGCCATATTAAACATTTTTAATTGACATAAAATATGTCTATAACTGCTTATACCTAAAAACCATATGCTGTGTGAAAATTTTTGAACTCCTGTAAAAGTTTTTGTTTATGATTTTTAAGATGTCAGACACTAGAACTATACTACACTCTTTACTAGCACAGCAATATTTGGCTTATTGTTCTCCTCCAGACATTTTGAACTCCTGACTTAGGTTTAGTTTTTTTGTTTGTTTTTTCCTAATCTGAGAGAGTATTGAGTAGTGGTTAATGCCTGAGAATCTTAAAGCTAGAGTACAGCTCTGACAGTCTCTAGTTGTGTAATGTTAGTCAAGTTATATAATCCTGCTGTTTCTCCTACAGTTACTTAATGTGTAAACTGGAAATGATAAATACCATCACTAATTGATCATAAAATGCACATTTTTTTTCTCTCTTTAATGTCTCATACCTCACAATCAATGTAGTAGCTTATTCATCAGCTTTCTTTTCTGTTTTAGTGGCACATAGATATGGTATATCTTAGGTCTTATAATCAATGTTACAGTTGTATCTTAGATTAAATAAGTTATAAAGTTACATACTTTCTAGAGTGATGTATGTTTAAATAGAGAAAGAGAAAGAGAGGATGATGAGCTTAGAATATTGATTAGCTTTAAGTATTTTTATTATTGATAATACTGATGTGGGGATAAATGAGAGATTTAATAGAAATTTTCTCATCTTCAGTCCATCATTAAGATCTATTAAAAACAATTAAAATTTTAAAAGAACTATTAAATCCAAATTAAATTTAATCTTTTGGAGGAGATATACTATTCTCTTTTGAGTCATAAGATGAACTGCTTTTAAAAAATAAATAGTTCCATGGATTTCTAAAAGTTGTAGGAAAAAGTTAGCAAAGACAAAACTCAGAAACAGAACACTCCTGAAGGTGTTCTTACAACAGTATCACTGAGGGATTCAGGCTCAAATTAGTAGCATTAATGAAGATTTAAAGTGTAAATTGGACAATTAATGAAGGTAATAACTATGTTTAGCTATAGGATACTTATAGTTAGCATTTGAAATGAAATATGATTTTTAAATTTCAATACTGAGTCAGTAATAAAATATCTTTTTGGCCATAAGTTTAAGGATGGTTTATTAATCTTGAAAAAATCACTAATGATAAAATTATTTTTTCTAAACTGTAAAAAATGTGTTGAGAATTTTAAGTTTGGTGAACTAAAATATTCAACCAATCTTTGGAAACTCATGAGAGAGTTTACAGAAGGTTAAGCT